>CAJUYI010001739.1:85760-95857 GCA_910591695.1 Galerucella pusilla
ATACCCGGGAAACATAAATATTGGGTCTCTTATTATGAATTAATTTAGTATTCTCCAATCGACAATTATTGATAGTTATTGTTTATTAATTGGTTATAAATAAACAAGCGCCTTATTTTTCATAATTATCTCCATATCAATCACGCTATGGTCTCCCTCCATGGAGATTCTATAGTTTTAACCTATTCGAATTACCAAAAAGAGCGGTTCTTCGCGTATTCATCAGGGTGGTTATCGCCAGCAGGATTATTAATTTCAAATAAGAGTTCCGCCAAAAGCAGATAATTAAAATGGAAAGAAGGTGTTTTTCTACAGAAAGTCAACAGTTCCTGCAAAGGTAGAGACAACCACTACGTGGTGAGGTATGCGTAGGTGGCGCGCGTGCTGCTTCGAAGCCATTCGCGGAAATTTTTTCAATAGTGGGCGCTGCAGTTTATGTCAAAGCTGTCAGTGGAATGGGGAAAACAATGCTAACCCAGATTATCTATGGCTAACCCCCATTTGTTTCAATACACGTACTGTGATGGCGATTTGGTTTGTTTTCCCCAATCCAATCTTGCTCGTTTTCGCGAATAGGAACGATCCCTAGATCTCGGAACAGAATAAGTTGTGAACTACGGATTGATTAAAAAAACGCACGTACTACAAAGTGTTTGAAAGAATGGAAATTCGAATCAACATTGATGGAAATATTACATTTCCACAAAAGTTTTCCTGACATTTTAACTTCTTTGCATTCCAAACTATCCGAAATTCTGATAAAGTTAACAAAATAATAAAGTAAGAGGAACAATATTATATAAAATATCTATAAAGTGAAAGCAACCAATCAAAATTCAGACTCTAATCGTGTTCCAAAACGTCTCAGCTCAGTGAGATTCCACAGACAGCAGCATAAACATCAACAAATATGATGACACAGCAAACGTCAGCTAATACATGAAATGCACGGAATGAGGACGGTCAATGGATTTACAGCACTACCACCGCCACACTTCTCGTGATATCAGTGAACTAATTTTCATATATACTTGTGCGACTCAGGATCGGTACCTATGCTTCCGGTTTAAACGGACGTACTATTAGGAACAAATTATTTTTCTCTCGATATGTGAAGAGTTTTAAAAAAACCATACACTTCTTTAGAAGTGCAAACGGATCATTACCGTCAACAAAGGAAGAACAAAAACAGTCTAGAAGAGGGAAGGAAAGAAGAAGCATGTGAAAGAGCTGTATAAAATAGCATTATTAGGTATAGAAAATAAAGACAAGGGTAGGCAAGAGGTCGACGCCAAATCGAAAAAGACCATCGTTAATTTCACCCATCATCTCCCAATCTAAAAATGTGTACAGAAAACGGACCGTTTCTGGAACAAACATTTCTCCCAAGGCTACACATCTTATTAAGAAAACGAGAATGGAATTGGGGAACTGTGAAGATAACAAAAAAATATGTACAGAGAGCTCAGTGGATCTAGAGATGTCTACCGAACTTCCACCACATGAGACTTCACCAACACCAAATAAAATATTAACAACAAAAATTTCAAAAAATTACATTAAAAGTGAAGTCGGTTATTGAAACAATGATGAAAATGAAGTGGGGTCAGAAAATGGAGTTTGAGTGAACATCGTTTGTATCTCTGTGGAAAATTCAGATACTTACAAGAAAAAGTTTAAAATAAAATTTCAAGACTACGCCAGAATCTTTGAAGTACGCTATGTTATATAATTTTATCTTCCAATTCAATACTGTTAATAAGAGGAATTTGGTGATAAAATGACTTTTCAGTAGAGGTTAACGTGGAAAATCAATGATAATACATTAAAAAAAATTTTCTCACAATTTGTAGATACCCCATTTTGGAACACATTTCATTTGGAAATTTTTTTCTCAACTACATTGTTCACTTACTATCGTGAAATTGAAAACATAAAAATTGATGTTCAAAAATACTACTAGGAAAATTTCATATATTTTGAAAAATAATGCAGATACAGGAAAAATGTTCAGGAAAATTTTGTAGATACCTCAATGTATTAGCTACAACTTTTGATTCGAACATTTTCCTGTAATTTCATTATTTAAGCAATTCGAGTGAAAAAACAAAAAAACAAAAATTTACTCAGCGATTTTCCGGAAAGAAAGCAACGCCCAGATCATACAACGATTTCAGAACAAAATACTGAGGGATATCACCAAAGCTCCTTAGTACTGCCGAAACAGTTATTGAATTTCCAGAGCAAATAAAGACTGTACAATTGAAATGGTATTTAATATCTTGAACGTAAAAATGTACTACAAAATATATGTCACTCAATCTGACTTCTATAAACTATTGTTGCTATGATTACGTAGAATAAAAACATATAGTAAGTAAGTAAATCGCTAACTACAATACTTTCCCTTTTTCATTTCACTTTATCTATGGATATAATAAGATGAAAACTAAAATAAAAAAAATATCAAATGAGAATTGCTAAGTTGCTAAGAAAGTCCCATCTTTCCATTCAAACTCACTAGCCTTGGTCTTGGAAGTGGCTTGGTCATAATGTCCGCTACCTGGGCTTCTGTTGCGATATGTTGAACTTCGAGAACACCTTCTAATACCTTTTCTCTAATAAAAAAATACTTTATTTTTATGTGCTTCGTCCGATGATGGTACTCTGGGTTATGACAAAGTCGTATAGTTGCCTGATTGTCTATCAACAGAGTAGGAACTTGTTTCGGATAACCCATCCCTTCATATACTCTCGACAGCCATATGATTTCTTTAACTGCCTCATTAGCTGCTACTAGCTCTGCCTCAGTTGTTGATGTAGCAGTCAACTGTTGCCTTTGACTTATCCATGAAACTGCACCTCCTGCATATGTAACTACAACACCTGAAGTGGAACGACCAGTTCTATTGCAACCTCCAAAATCTGCATCACTGTAGCAATCCAACTTGGTACTTCCATCTGATCTGTAACATATTCCAAAAGTAAGTGTACCTTTTATGTACCTAAATACTCTTTTTAGTCTAGCTACATCTTCTGTGCTTGAGCAGTCTAGTGTTCTTGACAATACACT
Source organism: Galerucella pusilla (assembly GCA_910591695.1). Taxonomy (NCBI): domain Eukaryota; kingdom Metazoa; phylum Arthropoda; class Insecta; order Coleoptera; family Chrysomelidae; genus Galerucella; species Galerucella pusilla. The sequence goes on from CAJUYI010001739.1 coordinate 88,834, forward strand.
AACAGTGTAGGCTAAATCTGGTCTAGTGCCAACCATTAAGTACATCAATGCCCCTACAGCTTCTCTGTATGGAAAGTTATGAGTTTGATCCCTACTTTCTTGATTATATGCTTCTAACTTCACCATAGGCGTTGACACTGGTTTGCATTGACTAAAATTAAAACGATCTAATATCTTTCTGGCATATGCTTGTTGAGAGATTTTAATTGAACCGTCTTCAAAATGTTCAATTTCAAAACCTAGGAAGTAGGACGCTGGCTTAACAGTAATTTTAAATTCATTCTTCAATTCATTCAGGAAGAATTCCGCTTCTTTCGGATCATTAGCCATTACCAATCCATCGTCCACAAACAATTCCACCATTAGTTTTCGATTCTGACTACCTCTTATGTACAGACATGGATCAGCTTCACTCGCCATAAATCCTGCTGCTATGAGAAAAGTGTTGAACCTTTTATTCCAACATCTTGGAGCCTGGCGGAGCCCATATAAACTCCGTAAGAGCTTACATACTTTCTTGGTCCCATCAGTATAGCCCTCTGGCTGCTCCATGTATATATCTTCATCCAGTTCACCATATAAAAAGGCTGTGCATACATCAAACTGCATAAGATTCATATTTTCTGTAGCTGCGATGCTTAACATGGCTCAATAGTTGTGCGAAAATCATTGAATTTTGCTGGGGTGTGTAGGGGGCTGTCAGTCTTTGTGTAACTCCCTCTGCACTTAGAATGTCTCTAATTTCTTTATTATCCATCTCACCACCATTATCGCTTATCAGTTCTTTAATGGAATGGCCTACTGTTTTTGCATGCTAAAGAACTTTTTTCAATATTTCTTTTACTTCTGATTTTTTAATCATTAGATAGCCATATCGAAACTTTGTATAGCTATCTTTAAAAATAACCAGATATTTCTTCTTGGAAAATGACTCTGCAAAAGGTCCACATACATCTGCTGATAGTAACTCTCCTGGTTTTGTCGATTTTTCTCTTTCACCAAATGGTAGTCTGTGCGCCTTTCCATATATACACGGCTCGCATAACTGTTTTTCTGATTTATCTGTTTTCATATGCAACTCTTTTTGCATTTTTGCTTGCACGTGTCTTATATCTTGATGGCCCCATCTCTCATGGTACAGCTGCAGTCTATTATCAACAATGCTTACCTCAGGATTTTCTTCAGGTTCTAATGATTTTATTGTTGCTTTGAATAGTGTGCCACCGATTTCTCTGTTTCCAGATAGTATTAACTTTCCCTGATTTGAAAGCCAACACTCTGTTGCTGTATATTTGAATAAACTTCTTGGATTTTTATCTTGTGCTGCTAACACAGAAAACAGATTTCTACATAGTTTAGGAACATACCATACATCTTTAAGTAAATATAATTCTCCAGTGGTTAAGTTCTTTACTTTAATCGTTCCACTACCTACAGCAGGAAGGACTTCTTTTCCTGCTGATCTTATAGCATATGGCATTTCAAACTTCTTAAAATCTACATAATACAAATCGGTGTTTGTCACATGTTTTGTAGCACCATTGTCTATCCACCAAGTAGATGAATCTGTAGGAATGTCAATTGAAAGGGCTTCTATCATAAGTCCTGTATTATCAACGGATGAAACTTCTTGAGTTCGTTTTGGTCTACCATCCGACTTCCATTTTTGACAATCTTTGACCCAATGTCCAACAGAAGGGCAATAATTACATTTATCTTTACGAGAGCTACTTGGATGTTGAGTTTTAAAGTTACTCTTATATTTAAATTTATTTTTAGTCTTGATTTAGTTTTGATTTGAATCTGCAGCTAAAGCCTCCTGTGGAACAGAACTCTCTCTTTGTTGTTTCATAAAATTTCTTTCAAATGAACAAAGTTGAGTTGTCAAATCTTCAAAGGTTTTATCTTCATTCTTCAAAAACATCCAACTTGATTTGAAAGTGATGAAAGAATTGGGCAGAATAGCTAGAGTCTTACAAACCAACAGTAAATCAGGTAAAGCATTCTCGCCTTTTGCTTTAAGACCTATGTTTAATTCATTCCAAAGAGCTTTTAACTTTGCGATGTGCATGGAAACATCCTCTTCATCATTCCAACTAAACGCAAAAAAATCAGCACAAATCTTGTATAACTGATCTTTTGTCGATGCCTCAAACTGTTGCTTCAATGTATTCCAAACCCCAAACGCAGTCTCTTGATCCATTATTTTCTGATAAACAGCATCAGTAACAGAACTCGCAATCATGGACTTTGCATAACTATTTGACTTTCTAAACAGATCTAATTTGGCTTTGTGTTCTTTTATGGCAGCCTCTGATTGAGTTCCTTCTAGCTCTTCAGGTTTGACTAACTTGCCATCAATAACGTCAAGGGCACCTTCATGATAGTCTAGCAGATCCCTTATTTTACGTTTCCATATTGGCCAATCTGACTGACCTTCTAAAGGTTTTACCTGTTTGAAAAATTCCATTTTATTCTAAGTATTGAGTTTGGCTGAACGTATATACTTTAAAAAATAACACACTCGAAAGTATTATTTTGGCGTAGTACTTCAGACCAACTACACAATTCTTGGTAACTTTTATATTTACTCTGAACCAGCAGTTCTTAGCATATCTGGGCCCATAACCTATTGAATTTTCAGAGCAAATATAGACTGTACAATTGAAATGGTATTTAATATCTTGAACGTAAAAATGTACTACAAAATATATGTCACTCAATCTGACTTCTTCTATAAACTATTATTGCTATGATTACGTAGAATAAAAACATATAGTAAGTAAGTAAATCGCTAACTACAATAACAGTGACCTCCATCGGGGCTTGGAGATTGACACTGTTAACCAGACGATCACCAAGTTTGCCAAGGGTCATGAACAACGACTCCTAGAACATGTGAATGTTGAGGCCATCCAGCTTCTCGACAATACCAACCAGTCAAGAAGACTCAAGAGGACAAAGCCCTTTGAGTTAGTTTAGTATATAAGTGTCAGTATAAAGCAGAGTACAGTGCAGTGCTTACACACTAGTGTTAGTGTCGTCTATTTGTGTTAGAGTCTAAGGAACTATTGTTGAGTAAGACCTTTAGTATTAAGATTGAAATTAGTAAAATAAGTTAGATTAAAATTGCTCATTGATCGTTACCGATCAGATTGTAATCTCAAAAAAAAAGAAAAAAAAAACAATTTGTAAATACCCCATTTTGGAACACATTCCATTTAGAAATTTTTTTTCTCAACTCCATTGCTCACTCACTATCGTGAAATTGAAAACATACAAATTGATGTTCAAAAATACTACTAGGAAAATCTCACATATTTTGAAAAATAATGCAGATACAGGAAAAATGTTCTGAAAAATTTTGTAGATACCTCAATGTATTAGCTACAACTTTTGATTTGAACATCTTCCTGTAATTTCATCACTCAAGCAATTAGAGTGAAAAAACAAAAAAAACAAAAATTCACTCAGCGATTTTCGGGAAAATTGCATGCCTAGCATGGTAAAGTTTTTCTCATGCTATTCACAACCCTTTTGAATACTCAATTTTGAATTTTCAAGTTTTTTTGTAATTTTTGCGGCATTTTACTGATATTTTGTGTGCTTCTACTAGGCTAACAACCAAAGTCACTTTTTATTGGAAGCTCTGTAGACTGTTATTAAATCGCCCTGAAGCCTTCGATCCCCGAATGCCGAACAGTTTATCAGTCATTTTAAATTTCCTATTGTACGTACTGAATATCATACAGTATCACTTGAGTATTTTATAAATATTTCCAGTCCAAGTCAGCTTCAAATTAAATTCCGTTGTTGGCCACAATATTACTGTATCGAACAAAAGAATTTCAATGGAAAAGAACTAAAAATACAATAGAGATAAATGGTTATCTTTCACCCTCGCCCAAATCCAAAGACTGAGCTGACTGAAGAAAGAAAACTCAGCACAAGATGATTGGTCGGTTTTAACGTTTTAGATTTATATTATGAAGGATTTACTGTACCTTTTTATATTTCAACGAGAAATAATGTTCGACTTAGGTAGTAAAGCTGTCATATTAACTCGCGGATTTGATATCTCCTTTTGAATTAAACGTCTTTCACACTTGCGTGAAGAGAGTTATAAAATGTTTATTATAGAAGGGCTCTCAACTTTTATCGATAAAAGCGAGTAAAGAGGTACAATAAAGTCCGATATTAAAAATAAGACAAAAATATAGGTGAAAATAATTGGTCTGTACAAATGTACAGACATTAAAGAAGATGAAAAAAAGTTGTAAAAGAACATCAAGCACTGTTTCCAGCTTACACTAAGCGTAGTGGGCTCAAATGACCTATAAATGCAAGGTCCAATGAGTTGTTTGAAAAAAAAATTGTAGCATGTATATCGACCTCTTCATACTTTTGAATTATTTCGCAAATCTTCCTTTAATTTTCCATCGACATCTCACCACGCCAATTTCAATCCTCAACCCTATCCGTGAAACAATATACCAACTGTCGCCCCCATTTGGCAACGCCAAACTTTCTCTGACCGCCACGAACCAAGCTGCTTCATTGATCATTTTCCCAAATTGCTGTAGAATCCAGCTTCAAGGAAACCTCTAGGATAATTCGGAGATATCTCTCAACAATACCTCAAGGCACAATTTAATTGATGAATTATCACTAAGATACCTGCAGGGCAAGGTTTCCATTCCTCCTTCCTGGAGGAAATAATATAGTTAAAGATACCTGAAACTGATACCTCAAAAGTACAAGCCCCATTTCTTCCTTGCTACCTTTTTTTAGCTAGTATCTTAACAAGGTGTCTTCACCTTTTTTGATATCGTACTCTAGTTGCGCCCTAAACCTTCTAATAGTCTGACAGTTTCCATACATACCAATTGCAATACAAACATTGAGTAGAACCATCCTAGAGAAGGATCTCACGCTGGTATCTTTCTGAAATGGCCAAATAGCCAGTGCCAAATGAAAAATTACCTAATATGAATTGCTGGAAACATGACCTTTGTTGTTAAGAAAAATATAAATACATTTCTCCAAACGACCAAGAGCTGGATTAGGCTGTCCTGACGAATACGTTAAAATGCCTAATTGCACCAACAGCTAAGTGATGATCCCAATTTTTTATTGTACCGTTTTTTTCTTAGTGAAGCCACGCTTATGTACAATACCCAATGGCTTCACTTGAATGGCCCAGGAATATGCTCAAAATTTTGTGCATATCGCCTTCGCTCAGTTGATGGTGCAGCAAGCTCAGTTTTCCAAGCCTGGCTTACTTGTCATGCCAATGACATTGCAGCAGTGAATTTTTAGGTTTCATGTGTAATAGCTTCGAATGTGACACTGCCTCAATCAATCGCCTTAATGGACTCTTCTCAAGCTGCGTTATACAGGGTGACTCATTACTAATTGGAAACATCTTAATAGTAGAATCCTGACTTGCTCGATCCGTTTGAAAGTGTGGAAGTCAGCCGGCTGTACAACAGGCTTTGCACTTTTGGATATATGCAGGATGAGCAACCTCGATATCTATCTATTCAATATAGCTATTCAATGGCAGATTTGAAAAGATCACGTCTCAAGCCTTCAGGAAATATAGGGTTTTGCTATCCTATACCGAGTGGTTAAAAAGATAGCCACTTTCACCAAAAAATCACTATCCACTTGGAGACATTTTATAAAATAACGAAAAACAAAATAGTATATTAAAGTATAAGTGGATATTAAGGTCTTCAAGACACGCGCGATTTTTGGAGCGCGATGGCGAAGCTGGAGTGCTCGAAATAGAGCAAGTGTATTAAAGACCAGTTATCCACGAATACTTCACGCTATTTTATTTATTGGTGCACTGTTTGAAATGGATATTCTTTAATTCTTTCGCGAAATCTGATGGACGAACTTGATCTGGTCCAGTAATGTTGAATTCTAGTTGTGATGATTCATGCCGACGAGATCTTTCATAATCTTTCATAGAAGGGGAAAAATATTGATCAAAAATGACGTCATATATCGTTGCATTTAATTGTAACATTTTTTTTGAGATACTCCCAAAAGTTTTAGGCACATTTTTCATGGTATGAAGCAAGAAAAAACTATCAATAATCAAAACATTAATGTGAGAAGGTGGATCGTGTTGTACGCCTTATTCCAAAGATTTCATTAATGCGGATTTTTGAGTCTTACAAATGCCACCCTCGAAATGACACATGGACAATGGCATTGGAGTTATGGGGTATGATAAGATTTTGGACATATCCACTTTGTGATTAATCGATATACCAAGCATTCGCCCAAACAGATCTCTCTGAATACGTACTTCCTGCACCTTGCCACCTACCTTCGTTTTTATGTTCTTATTAACATAATCTACAGAGACGTTTTCTAGTGGTATTTTTTTATGCTCTTTTCAAATCTATTTTCGTCCCCTTCACATTCTGTAATGAATGTTTGACGCCGTATGTCACCATTTTTTTCAATATGAAGGAGAAATTTTTCTACTTTCTCTGATGCTGTTTTTACAGATGAAATATTTAGTAAAATATTTTGAGGGATTTCAGCACTGAACGGATTTATAAATTGGTTAAATGTGTCAGAAAATTGTTGCAATTGCTTGCTACTATTTTTCATATTGTTTTTTGATAACTCTGCTGTCACATCTTGTTCTTTTCGCAAATTTAAATTTTTGTTATACACTACTAATTACAGTTGATCTTATATCATGACTTAGAGCCCATAGTTGACGTGCTGAGATGGAATTGGTAAATTGTATTATGCCTGAAAAAATATAAATTTTACAATTTTGAAAATTATGCTCGAAATTTTTGTCAATGAAAAGTTATCATGAATTCTTGTAAATGTTTACGATTTTTGTAACCTAATTGTGTTTGGAATTTATTACCTGTAAGTTTCCTGGCTGCATCTGCATTGATTGTTTGTTCCAGTACTAAGTCAATTGTTTGCTTTGAGAAAGATTTTTTAGTCCTTTGAATGCTAAAAAAACCATTCTGAAACTGTTCAA
>CAJUYI010001740.1:0-45662 GCA_910591695.1 Galerucella pusilla
TTGTGGAGTCATTTAGAAACAGTTAGTTTCATTTAAAACCATATAGATAAAGGAAGGTTGTAATGTAATCACTTGGCATATATGTCATGTGCCCATTTACTTTTTAGTCCATAAAATAATGTCTAAATATCAAGTGCATTTTCAGTTTTCCGAGTTTAATTGTTTAGTTTTTGTAGTTTGATTGTTGGGCTTTTATAGTTTGATTGTTGAGTTTTTGTAGTTTAATTATTTGGTTTTTGTAGTTTAATCGTTTAGTTTTTGGAGTTGCATTGTTTACTTAGTTTTTGGAGTTTATTTATTGTTTTTAAAATGGATGATTAAGATTTGGTGATGCAAATGCTAATAGACAATGTTGAAAATGCCAAAGAACAAGATGCAAATAACATGCCTCGCCTGTATTTCCAACGTCAAGATCCTTTCTTGGTTTTAACTGATTTTAATTTTATTAAACATTTTTGCCTAAATAAAGACACTCTTTGGATGAGCTCCATGGCTTAAGTTGTAAAGCAAAGGTAAGGACATCAATTTCACCAGTTCAATTGAAATATTTATGGAAGATAGAAAAAACAACAATATAGTACGTGAATAACCAAATCCTAAACAAACATAACACTATGTTAAAAAATTGACATAGTACTCCCTTTATGTCAACCTTTTTACCTCTCCTAAAATGCAGAATTGTTTCCAGTTGTTGATCACTCTTTTATTTTTTGGCCAAGGCAATCAAGCTGTGAGAGGTTCTAATTTTTTTTTGTGGAATGAGTCAAAGCAGTGTTTGTAGATGCATTGAAGAGGTTACCAATGCATTGAACAGGCCAGAAATTATCAGAAGATGGATCCATTTTCCCACAGAATATTAAAGAGCTGTCACAGCGAAGAGCAAGGTAGAAACTGGAATAAAATTATTCCACAAAATTTTGACTTTGATTGCATATTTCAGCTTTTTCCATTCTACTGGCATTCCTGGAGTAATTCACCTACTTGGACTAATTATGTTGGTCGGCAAAAGTATTTTGCATTTACTGGAAGGTCTGGAGTGCAGAAAGATATTCCAATAGACATCACCCCTCAAGCTTTTGGTTGACGAAGATGTATACTCTCATTGTAGAGGAAACTAACCGTTTTTCAGAGCAATCTTTGTCGTCCAGAAAAGGGAAATTTTCCAGGTTCAAAAAATGGACTAGAACCAATCCTGAGATTCAAAAATTTCTTGGGCTCACAATTTGGATGGGACTGGTTAGGCTTTCGTCTCTTCCCTGGGCACATGATGGAATTTATAAGCAGAACATTCCTCCCTCCATTATGCCTAGAAATCGGTTTCAAATATTACTCAGTATGTTGCATATCAGAAATAACGAAAGTTTCCAAATAAGATAAGCTAAAATTCAACCTCTTCTCACCATATTGGGAAGACATTTTCAACAATCATATTTCCCGGATCAAGACATCGACATTGATTGAGACACTCGTTCCCTGGAGAGGACGACTTATCTTCAGGCAATACATTTCCAATAAGTGTCATCGTTATGGTGTGAAACTTTTCAAACTGTGTTCAACAGATGGTTAAACATGGGCAATGAAAATTTATGCTGGAAAATCACAAGATGGTCAGCGAGAAGTCGGCTTGGCAACAAACATCTGCATGGAATTGAGTAGACCACTACTAAACGATGGTAGAACTTTGTTTATTGATAATTTTTATACCAGCTACGAGCTTGCTGAATTGATGTTGAAAAACGGTACTAATGTAGTTGGTACATTACGGTCTAGCAAGGAACATTTTCCAAAAGAAGTTATGTTGGCAAAATTGAAACGAGGAGATATAGTTTTCAGAGAAGATGAAAATGGGATAGTGGTGCTAAAATGGCGAGACACCAGAGACGTCAGAATGCTATCTACCAAGCATGCACCCATTATGATTGACGTACCACCGAAGTCTAAACCAATGTTGAGAACAGCAGATACTGATGAGCCACAACCTTCGACCAGCAGAGATTTGGCTAGATTATCAAACACGAGCCCTCAACCATCAACGAGCCGAGCCGACAATACTAGTCTGGTTTCAGCCTCTCCCATCCAAAATTCAAACGCCACTACGTCAGCAGAAAATGAGGACCAGACAATTGATGTTCCCGGGAAAAGGGAAGGCAAAAATAAAAGAAACGTAGAGCTACGACCAAACCTTTGGCAATTCTTGCTTACAATAAAGGTAAAGGAGGCATAGCCTTATTAAGATCGACCACTGGCAAGCTGTCAAATATATAATTTATAATTAGATTTACCTATGTAATATCTAAATTTGAAGCAATCTATTTGAAAAGTGAAATTTTTGTCATTTTCTTGATTAAAAACATTTAGGGCGCGATCGAGGATCGAACCCACGTACTCTTCGTCAGAAGTCCAATGTTGTACCAACTAATTCAAATCACCTGATATAATAGTAGGAAAATGTGATTATCTTGAAAGGTATTCATGATAAGTATGTATGAAGTATGATGAACAATAATAATTTCACTTTCAATTTCTATAATTATCCAACCATTTATTAATTGTAATAACCTACCTATATTATATAGTTGAACTACTTGAATTTTGGTTACTATTGATAATTATTGTTAATTTTGAAATCAATTATGTTGACTTTAACATTTTGTGTATTGATATGTCAGATGTTGATTACACATTATTTGGTGAAATTATCACGTGATCGTAGGAAAAAATACTGTACATTGCTCGTGCGAAAGTGATTTTTTCACACTCGTGTGATTGTCGCACTCGGCTCATGCCTCGTGCTACAATATTTCCCACTCGTGTGAAAAATGTCACTTTCCGCACACGTTATGTAATATACTATTCCTTTGGACGTTATTTAAAAAAATTGATTTAAAAAACTTTTACAAATTTAAACTTTTTTTCCTACAATTAATGATTTAGATATTAATAATAGAAAAATAAGGAAAAATTATGTAGGGTGTTGTCATACCTGTATTGAAAATATATTAGCAGCACCTGCAGTTTTATCATGAACCGATAGCACTTGTTTATTTGGGATTCTGTCTGGTTTATTGTTTAGTTAATAGTTCGGTTTAATTTAGACGTAGCATTGTACTTGATTGAAAACCCTTTTTTATTGATGAAAATCGTATACTAGAGTTATTTTGTAAATACAAAGTTTTTCTACTCTTAGGTTTTACTCTTGGTTAGTAGATAGGAGCGTATGATTTGCAGACCCAACTTACTGTAGGTATTATTCCCCGAGTGAACGTAACCTCAATAAGTTTGTTTTATTTCAGAAGAAAATGACTATTAGAACAGACAACATTTTGTCCTTGTGGAGAACACACGTATGGTGATGTAAGAGATCAACAACAAAAATCTATTTCATTAGCACCCTTGCCATCGTTGCAGCTGATGCACTTATCCGATAATACGTACTACCCATCAATTATGTACTCAAGAATACAACAGTGATCTACAAACTGATTACAAATACTTAGGTTAAGACAACAAGTGAACTATGTTAGGGGGACGGTAATTCTGAATTATTAAATGACCCAATTATCTTCCCAGTTGAGTAATAGATGAGAATGAACCTGGAACTGATGGTGAACCTGATAATGATCTCATAGATGCAGAAAAGGATCCTCATTAGTAATAAATATCGATATTTCGATCTAGTATCCTAGAATTCTTTGATTGACATTTAGGGAAGTTGTGATTATTACTTATTTGATTTCAAAAGACGTGGCGTCTTCGCAGAGCAAAAAAGTGGTTTATATTTCATTATTTTTGTGCATATGTATTAATTTAAAATAATTCCACCATGAATGAAGTTTTTGGTACTTAACAATATTAATATTATCGTACCGGAATTACTTGTGAAAATTGTTCTAAATGATAATAATGAAAAAATAAGGTAAAATTATTAGCTGTGGAAAAGCTCCTGTTTCTCCTTAAAGCATGATTTTTTCCAATTGTGAATATTTTTTTTTCTGTTTCAGATATAGGATTATCTGCAAGTTGTCATCGATACAGTTAATTCAAAAAGTAGAGTAACATTTTTATTGGACCAGTAGGTTATTGTAGTGTAGAGTAGATGGAGTTTGTATGCAGATATACAATAAACAATTAAAGTTCCTCCATGCTCAACTATTAACTGATTCATTCATAGCCCTTGGTAGGTCTTATGTATAAATTCAAGTAGTTGAAATGAGCATACCGCTGCTGGTTAAAATCATTTTAATATTTCGCACCCTCGCTTTTAAAGTGACACAACTCAAAATTCACATTTTTTGAGTTAACGCCATTAATGAGATTACTAAACACTCCCACGTCGATCATCAAAAGTGTTCCAATTCAGCTTACAAGGGTGTGGGCTAGATGGCGCTTGTGTCATTTTTGAAGTTTCTAAACTGGAAATATTATATCCAACAAAAGTGACACAATCGTAAGTTGTGTTCTGAACTTGAAGAAGAGCGATTGCTTCTCGAAGATCAAAACCGCATTATTTTGTGTTGTGTCGTTTTAAAAGATCGGAACTAAAAACCTACATTGAAAGAATTTGAGTTGATACAGTTTTGTAGACTGATATTTGCAGACGACAGTGGATTAATTTGAATTGTGTCATCTAAGAAAATTAAGGTAGGTGACTCTGTTATTTATATTTTAAGTTGCATCACTTTTGACGAATTATTTGTTTGGGAAGTATCATTAAGCTAAGCTTGGAATTTTCCGCCGCGGCGGTTATGCTTTGTTGTTTTTACATCGGATTATTTTTATTTTTCTAGAAACGATAGATCAATCACAAGGAAGGACCGCTTATATTTTAAAACTGGCAGCTGAAAAATTGAAAGTGCGTGAATGCTGTACCACGATATCTAAATATTCAGACAATAAAGAAATCGTAGGTTTTGAAAAATCATCTTCAATCGTTAGTGACCTACAACGTAGTGCCGTCGCTGAAAATGCCACGGAAGATAAGGAAACCTCAGAGTTTGCCATTCCATCACCAAATCAAATTTTGGTTGAGAAATTGATTGAAAACAGCAGTATTAACAAAACCTTAAGTGTCAATGTGTCGTGTAATTGTGAGCGCCTGACTCTCCTACGTGTTAAAAAACAACTCTTACATCTCACCTAAACACAGTGGTGAAAGCGACATAGACGATTCAGATGCTGATCCACATTACAGTAAGAGTCCTAGCAGTTCCTCTGACAGTGAAGTGGAACCCGTTGAGGATGGAAATTAAGTTGAGGAAGAAGACGGTACAGTTCAGCATGAAAATTTAGCAGATGAAGGAGGGCCATAGAGTAAAAGAAGAAAAGCAAACCCCGACAAGTGGAATGTTAAGAAAAGTAAATATCGAAGGAATTGTGGGAAGGCTTATGTATCCTCTTCAAAATCTAAAAAAGAATTCCCAGCAAGAAGATTACGTCCTCTTTGTGGAGATAAGTGCAGATTGAAGTGCAGCGCAAAAATAGACGAGACAGCCAGAGAAAACCTGTTTTCTAGTTACTGGAAGCTAGATGTAAAACGGCAAAGAGAATTCATCGTTGCCCACGCTGAAACTATAAAACCAAAATATAGGTATTCAAGTACGCAAGATTTTCGAAGCATGAACTCGGCTTTCTATTTCACCATCAACGATAATCGTATTAGAGTATGCAAGACATTTTTTAAGGCGACTCTGGATGTATATGATCGACCGATTAGAACAGCTTTAATTAAGAAAACTGAAAGTGGCTTCTTGGACAATGACCAAAGGGGAAGACATGGAAACCAGCCTAAGGTTGATCCTGGAATCAAAGATGGTGTAAGAAATTTTATCAATGCTGTACCGAGAATAGAATCACATTATTTAAGGGCCCAAACCACCCGTGAATATATTGTGGGTAGTGAAAGTTTAGCTGATCTGTACCGTGACTATAAAGAAGATTGTGAAACGCACAGCTTCCTTCTGCGAATTCGGTGATGTTTAATCGCATATTCAATGGTGAGTTTAACAACTCTTTTTTTTCACCAAAAAGGATCAGTGCGACGTCTGTGAATCCTTCAAAAATGCAGATGAACAAGGAAAAACGAATTTGGTAGATGCGTATGATCTTCACCTAAAAGAAAAAGAGCTTTCTCGAAAAGAAAAAGAAGCCGATAAAATAAATGCGAATGGTACCCATGTTGCAGTATACGATTTACAAGCCGTCATGCCAGTTCCCAGAGGTCAAGTGTCGTCGTTTGACTACAAAAGCAAACTTAACTGTTACAACTTCACCATAAGCGATCTAAATGCCAAAAATGTAAACTGATATTTCTGGAATGAAACTGAAGGGAAACGCGGTGCAGTAGAAATAGGTAGTTGTGTACTTAAATACATGCAGACTGTAACGGAAACAGCCGAAACAACTTTAAATATCGTCTCTTATTCAGACAATTGCTGCGGACAGCAGAAAAATAAGTGACAATAAAAAAAGGACTTAAAAGAACTTGTTGACAAAAACATAATTCCGAAGTTTTATTACAACTCTTACTTCAAAATATTCTTGATTAAATAATTAGAATATTTTATAGCATTGTTATAATACTTAAATCATTCATAATAATTATTACTGTTTAAGTTCAATCGATAACTTTGGGAAACATTATTTTTATTTTCTTCTTAGTAAAAATTTGGTTTTTTCTGTTTAAGTCAATGAATACATTTTTTAGTTTGGACTATTGAACTTTGTTTTCTATTTGACAGGTACTCAGTAGGTATAGGTACATACTGTTAAAAATATAGGTATTTAGTTTGGCTGTGCCGTAGTGTTTAGTTTTCTCTGTACGTTCAAGATGAACAATAAAACTATTTTTACTTTTGAATTAGCTACTTTGTTTACTATAAATTATATATTATTGGTATTTTATTTACGGTGTCTATTGGCAATGACTATGTCACAACTTAAAACGCCTTGTGTTTAATAGCCGAACCAAAACTTCAAAAATGTCACTTTTTTGTAAAAATACGTTAAACGTGACACAACTCAAAATATTTCAGTTATTTATACGAATAAACATCATCAAAACCGTCACAACTCAACAGGGGTGGTTTCAAGGATTGTAAAATGGATTAAACAGAAAATTCAAGTAATTTTACCACCTTTACACTGTTACTTAACTGGTTCCTTTTTTGGATCGATTCAAAAATCTGTAACTATTCAAATACTAGTTTTTTGCGATTTCTGAAAATCTAAGTTTTTTGAGTTGTGTCACTTTTGCAAGGGTGCGATTTGTTCGTTTTTCAGGAAGAGAAATCAACACATTTCTGAAAGTACATTATTGCATGTTTTAAAAAAGTTTAAAATCACGGTTTCATCAAACGGAAGACATAGTTTCGCAAATGAGAAATGTTCATTTATCGTTTCGGTGCATTTGAATATGTAGCATCAGGTTTTTTGTTGCTGGATTTTACTCATCATGATATTTTTGTAAGGATCCCAGATGATATCGTTAGGAATAATCCATTTTATTGAAGACATGGATAAGACTAAAAAGACTTGAATTATTGTATTTTAATGATTTTATATTTGTTCGAAATTCATTTTTCTCACCGTAAAATTTGTATTATACTAAATTTACAACCTCTGGTACTACGTGACAAAATTTATTCCTTGTTTATACAGGGTGATTCATTAGTGCGATAAAGTCCAATATCTTGTAAATGGTTGAAGATATTTGAATGAAATTTTGACTGATTGTAGCCAGCCTGGAAACTCATATTTTAAAATTAGTTGCAATTGTACAGCGTGTTCCAAAACGCCGTGCCAGATCAAAGTTATATATTTTCAAATGGGACACCCTGTATTTCACTTCAAATTTGAATTCTGCTTGAATTCGCCATTACAATGATATAATATTATTATGTATTTAAAAAGTTCTGACCATCTGTTCCTGTGAATCGTAATGACTTCAACGCCCTGTATACGTTAAATTGCACAATTTAAAATTAATCTTTCATAGCCATACGTCTGTGATAGTCGTCTAGTACTACGAGCCCAAACCTCGACTTACTGGTTTCACAATTTTTTTAAATGGATCACCCTGTATTTTATATCGGTAAATGAAAGTTACTTCACTATATTTCAAAATTTATTGAGTGTTGCCTATACCCAAACTGAAAAGTTTTTGTGATATTTCTATTTTGTTATTAAAAATTTTATTTCTAATAAAAAAATCAACCAAAGCAGATCATAAAATAAATTCACACCAATTAACATGATAGGAAAGTTGTTAACTTATGAAAAGGTTTTAAAAGGTCGATAACAGTACCACCACACATGCAGAAGGATCAGGTTTCTTAGAGCTCTTCTAAATAGTTCAATTAGAACCATATCATCATTAGCGTTCTTAGTAATTAGGTAGTAAATAGGCTTTGAAATATCAACAAATATTTACGTTGTGCTAATTCGTTTGTTACATTCATGACATTTGTCATAGCATTTTTAAATAAAATGAATTTCTCCCATGAAATCTTGATAGATATGTTGTGGATTTTAGGCGAGAGTACAAAATATTGTCTGCTGGCAATGAGAATTTATAATAAACGTTATCCAGAACGCCGACAACCAAATAAAATTGCTTTTGAAAGTTTATTAGAAAGATTCAATCGCACTGGATCGTTGATGTATGAGAAGGAAGAAAGAACTAAAACTGGCATTACAGAAGAAGCTACAATGAATGTTTTACCAGCAGTTATTGAGAATCCCCATACGAGCCTTCGTACATTCTCAAGAGAACAGTAATAAGTTACAGCTCTGTGCAAAGAATTTTGTCAACAAATCATATGCATCCTTATCATATTCAACTACAGCAGAAGTTGAGAGGTAATGATTTTAGAGGAGGGTACAATTTTGTGAATGGGGACTTCAAAAAACAAAGACTTTTTTCGACTCCGTGTTATTTGGCGACGAGGCTACGTTCCATAAAAATGGAAGTGTGAACAGACACAATTTCCATTACTATTCCACATCGAATCCTCATCATATTATCGTCACCCACAGTCAGATTAGGTGGTCTATAAATATATGGAGTGGTATAATCGGTGACTATGTCATAGGACCTTATTTCTTCGAAGAAACGGTAAATAGATAAGTTTATTCAGATTTCCTGGAAAATCATTTACCAGTTCTGCTTGAAGACATTCCCCTCCGTACACGTCTACAAATATGGTATCGTCATGACGGAGCTCCTGTTCACTATAATGCGCTCATTCAGGGACAATTGAATGACTATGAGCATCTCTTATAACTTTGTTGTTGACTTTTTTTATAAATTTCAGTATAGTTGTTAATAAGTAAGTGGGAGTAAATTTATTATTGTTGGCTTTCTTTAACCATAAAATGGGAATATCACAAAAACTATTCAGTTTGGGTATAGGGAATACTCAATAAATTTTGAAGTATAGTGAAGTAACTTTCATTTACCGATATAAAATTCAGGGTGATCCATTTAAAAAAATTGTGAGACCAATGTATTCGAGTTTGGGCTCGCCCTGTATACGGTTTCTTAGATATCGAATCAGTTCGATTGAGTTGTAGTACTAGACGACTATCACAGGCGTATGACTATAAAAGATTAATTTTAAATTGTTTAGTTCAAAGTATACAGGGCGTTGAAGTCATTACGATTTACAGGAACAAGTGGTCAGAACTATTCAAATACGCTGTACAACTAACGTGACCAGACGTCCCGTTTTGAACGGGACTGTCCCTTTTTAGAGTTAAGAGTCCCGGTGTCCCCGAAATAACCTCTGGGATACAAAATTGTCCCGTTTTCTGAAATCGCGCGAAAATTTGAGTAGTTGAACCGGCCATCGCACCGGAAATGTGATCCTATTTTCGATATACTGTTACTGCGCACACAAGCTGCGCGTACTTATTGTTCTATGGCAAGAGACCCTTCCGATTGTTATAGTATTTCGTGGTTTAGCACTATTCCATTTAGATTAGTCATATTTCTGATTCGCTTCTAGAGGTGTGCTAAACTAATACTTATGAGTATCCGTTACAACCGATACAGAGACTATGAAGTATCGGTTACAAATATCGGTTACAAGTAACCGTTTTCTGAACAATGAGAAGACTGGATGGACAACTTTTATTGGTACTCAATATAAGTATCGGTATCGGATTTAACAGATGAAGTATAAGCTGAACAAAACAAAATATTAAATTCGTGAATTTTAAAAACATAAACGTACTTTTTGGAATAAATATTTTTTTTAAATCTAAAAATATCTCTCTTTGTAATAAAATACTAAGACTTGTTTTCAAAAATCTATTTAAGGTAAAACGTAACGTAAATCTGTAAGAACAATTTTTTTAATCTCCCTATATATAAAAATCTATAAAGTTTCAAAATACAAAACATCGGCACCCAGACGCTTGAAATCTTAATCTCCTTAAGAGTCACGTCTATGTTTATATTAACAACATTAAAATACGGAGATATCAAATTATCTAGAAGAATTTTGGTAAAATCTCACAGAAAGGCATGAGAAAAAGAATATTGTATTAAAAACCTTTGCTGTGTGAAGTTGAAATTATTTCAGTCGTTATTTAAACTTGGTGACCAAGGGTGATTTCTGTGTGTGGCTGTTTGCTGGTTAGGGTGGGTTTTCTCACTGAGTAATTAAGTATTATCCATAAGCATTTGTTTTATTTCACAATCAAGTAATTTCTTTGAATAAATTAAGTATTATCATCAATTAATATTTTATAGTCAATTTGGTTAACACTGATTTAGACAACCTTATTTTTAACTCTTACAGGGTTGTATTGTTTGATTTATATATTTTCACCTACGAGGTGTAATGAAAAATAAAGTGATTATAATAGTAATATTATATTGTTCTTTGCTATGGAAATTAAACCAATAAGATCTTGACATGAATCAACTTTATTTTCTTTATTTTTGTTTATTTTGTTGTTTTCTGGCTAAATGTCACTGAGAGAGATAATAGTGTTAACTATTAACAATGTCAATTTTTAATTACTTTGTTACATTTAATTTAGAAATACTTTTAGTAGACTTGATTGCTCATCCGTTTCTCTTTAATTTCATACATATCTGCCTCACGCCTAGTAATTAAGTATTTTAGTATTTTTATTTTTATTCAATATTTAATTCACCTTTTGATAGTTTTTTTTATATTTTTCTGTATTATTCAAGTATATATTGTTATGGTATGAACATACCCAAAATAAATCATTTAAAAATAATCAGAAGGCAATATGACCAACTCTGTTATTTGGTTACTTAGTTAAATGAATTCATCACAATAAAATAAATATAATAGAAATAAACTAATAAATAAGTCAAATTAAAACATGCAAAACTGATAATATTAATAAAAATAAATAACATTCTTTATAATAAGTTTTGGCAAACACTATATTCTAAATTATTTATCAATTTCAATAAACCCTGTATAATCGAAGAATTTAAGCTATAAATTGACAGATAAAAACAGGAGTACCAACTTCAAGCAAATCGTGTAAAATACCAACCTAAATTTTAAGGTTATAAAAGATATAAATACAAATTTTTGACCACTGCAATGATAAAAACAATAACATAAAAATGAAACAAACACCATATAGAAACTAAAACATAATTTCATTTGAATAAACTTACAATATTTTTAAAGATTGGAAATATCAATTTAGTAAAAAACTTTTAAAATGAATTTCATTGCTTGAAATAAAACAAAAGAAAGTTTGTTTAGGAAACAAATGAAAAAATCAACGGCTTGTATAAATTTCTCCGCGGGAGAAAGACGTAGAAAAATTTGAGTTGAAATTAAAAGTAAAAATCTTAATAAAACTATATAAAATATTCAAAAGATTAATAATATATTATTTATATAAACATAATAATTATAAGGAGTCAGTGATACCTATAATTAATAAAAGTGAAATAAGTAAGAATACTTACAAAGTGCCGGTAAGCGTACATCTACCTCTGAATTTATAATTTTAATCAAGACGAACTGATATATCTGGCATAGTTTTGTCGATATAACTAAGGAATTTTCCACAACGAACAGACTGTGTAAAATCCACAGTTTTTGAAGAAAGAAAATACCGGATTTGATCCTCAGCTGACAGTCTGTATATTCTGCAGGCCTTTCCCACATTTTCCAACCCATTGAAACCTTCGAATTTGAAGAGAATAAAAGTATTAACTAGCAAACATTCAGGTACCTACCTACTGTTCATATTAATTTTAAGTTTTTTTTTATGTAGTATAAATTGTTTGCTTATTAGAATTTAATTGTTTGCTTAGATATAATTAGATAAAAATACTCACAGAACATTTGATAAAATCAATTCGTTAGATTAACGTTTTCATTAAATTTCATAAGTCATATTCCAAGAGCAAAGTAAAATAAATTTCTTCTTTTTTTTTATTAGACAAATAGTCTATAATTAAGGTCCATCCACGTTACTGAATTTAGTTCTGTGAGTTTAGTTAAATAGTGTGCCTGGATGAATGAATGAAAATTTAGATAATTAAGAATTGGAGTAACTGTATAATTGTATAATTTGATTATTTTATTATATAAAAACCTAATAATAATAATAGTTCAATAAAAGATAAAACACTTATCCAATAGTACAGGTGGCTGTTTTGTTTTAATGTCTATGGTTCAATTGCAGTAATATACTTCAGTGCCAACTTTCAACACGAAGGCCAAAGAACAGAGTCGGTCTTCATAAATTTTAATTTGACCTCACAATAAAATATTCCCTGAGAGTATGAAAAAAATATACAAATAATAATATAATAAAATAAAAATTAGGAGTCTCATAAAATAGTTAAGATAATTATTAATTGGCGCCCAACTAAAATATAAATAAAATTTTAAATAATAATAAATATAAAAAAAAAGGTAAGTATTGAACACTATAATAAACAAAATTTATACATATCAAATTAAAAAAAAAAGCATACTTACAAAAACCATAACAATATATATATATATATATATATATTTTTATTATTCAATATTATTTATTTTTTTTACTTCTCTTTAACTAAACTATCTGTACATCTATACATATGAAAAAAATTTAAATTATCTATTTACAAATCTTTAGAATTCACAGTAAAAAAGTTCCATAATCCACTAGATTTTCTTCTTTCAATGTCTAATATTTTAAATATTCCTGTGGTATATCGATATCTATCGTTGTCTCCACTCCATCTGTCTGCGCAGTGCGAGATCTAATACGTTCAGTTCAAACAGATACTTTGTAACCGATACTTTTGATTTTCAATATTAGTTACATTACTGGAGGTCAAGTAACGGTTACATAATATCGGTTACTCAAATATCGTCTCACCACTATTCGCTTCGCTCTTCGATCGGTATTATTAGATCACTTTTGTTTTGGAATCATAAGTTAAAATGCCGAAACGCAAGTGTACGTTCAATGTTAACTTACAAGCGAAATATCCGTTTATCAAACAAATAAATACTCCCTCAGATATCAGATGTGAAAAGTGTCGTACAGAATTTAGCGTTTCCCATGGTGGTGCCAGTGATATTGAACAGCATTTAAAGTCTGAGAAACATAAAAATGCCGATCGTGCCGCCGCTTCGAGTTCTTCAATGTTAACCTTTTTCAAGCAATCGGTACCAACTTCAAAGGATTTGGATATCGCCGCGGCAGAAGGCGTCTGGGCTTATCACACGATACAAGAAAACCACAGTTTTCGCTCTAATGATTGTGCGTCGAAATTAATTCAATCATGTTTTGATCCCAAATTTACATGCGCGCGTACGAAATCAGAAGCTACTGCAGTAAATGTTTTGACAGCTACAGCACTGAAAGAATTAAGAGATGATCTTCATAGGTCCAATTGTATCACAATACTAAACGACGCTTCAAACCACGGTAACAAAAAAATATACCCTATTCTAGTGCGCTTTTTTCAACCTTACGTAGGTGTACAAGTAAAAATTTTAAATATCCAAGACCAACAAGGTGAAACTTCTGACATCATTGTCGATTATTTAAGCCAAGTGTTGATAGATAATAATTTGACAGCAAAAGTCGTGGCATTTTGCGGAGACAATGCCAACGTCAATTTAGGAGGTGCGGCGAGGAACTAACAATGTGTTAACGAAATTACAACCATCACTGAAAAAGCCATTGATAGGTATTGGGTGTGGTGCCCATGTAATTCACAATGCAATAAAATCTGCTGCAGACAGGCTACCCTTAGATTACGAAAGCATTATTGTGAATATATATTAATTTTTTTATATTTACACGGTTCGAGTTGAAGCTCTAAAAGAGTTTTGTGCCGGAACTGAAACGGAATATCAACAAATGCTCGGCTATAGCAAAACTAGATGGCTTGCTCTTATGCCTGCCTTGGAAAAGGTTTTAAAAAACTACTTTTCGAGTATTGAAAAATGTCCCCAGCTACTAAAAAACTTTTTTGAAGATCCCACATCCGAATTGTGGCTTTATTTTTCACACTCTCAATCATCTCACACTCTCAATCATCAAGTTTTCAACAAGCTGTATTGAAACTGGAAGGTCAAACTGTGTCGGCAATTGAAGCTGCAAAAGAAATTAATCAACTAAAAGACAATTTGACTCAGAAACAGACCAGTCAGTTTCTTCCATTTATGGTCCGTCAATTAATATTAAAATCGAAAGATAATGCTAATGACATAGATGAAGAGTTTGTGGAAAAGGCGGCTACAGAATTTTATCAAATAAGCCGTGAATATCTGGAGCAGTGGACTTGCTTTCTTACCAAAGAAATGGAGATATTTTACTGGGCAGATTTAAATAAGGTCCCCGTATGGGAAGACGTTCAAAAATCTCTGGATGTATCAATTGGAAAGGAATATATTGACTGTAATAAATATGCAGAAGTTTTTGACGAATTTTCGTTAATTTGTAACTACATTACATCGCAGAAAGTAAACAAATGGAATAATCTAAATGTTTCCACGGAAACTCGTTGGGTGGAAGTATTCAAACACTTTCAAGCCAACAATCTTCAGCATGAAAACTTCTCAATTTCAATTGAATATGTTCTATGTTTGCCTGCTACGAATGCTCCAGTAGAAAGAGTATTTTCTACAGTGAACAAATTGTGGCCATCTGAGAAGACCCAGTTGAAAGTTTCAATTCTAAAGGCGATGTTGATAATTAGGATAAATATAAAAAAAACGTGCCAAGAGTTTCATTCTTACTGAAAATCATCACCAGCTATATTGAAGCAGATTTGTTCTTCTGATAAATATAAATATAACTAATCTTTCCTGGTATATGTATATAGACTATATATTACATATATATTTCAATTCGTAACTTTTAAGCTGACTGACTTGACTTGAAAAAGTGTTTTTATTGACTACCTGTTAATTATCCTAAATTAACCAATGTCCCGTTTTGAGTCAAAAAATAAATGGTCACGTTATGTATAACCCATTATAATATTATATCATTGTAATAGCGAAGTCAAGCAGAATTCAAATTTGAAGTAAAATACAGGGTGTCTCATTTAAAAAAAATATAACTTTGATCTGGCACGGCGTTCTGGAACACGTTGTACAATTGCGACTAATTTTAAAATATGAGCCTTAAGGCTGGCAACGATCATTCTAAATTTCATTTAAATATCCTCAACTATTTACTATTGGACGTTATCGCACTAATGAATCACCCTGTATACAAAATAAAGGTCGGCGTCAACCCATTTGACCCGTTGTAAAAAGACTCTCAGAAGTTGAGGACTTAATCCTTGTAATGATGGCACTAAAGACCTTTCCCAGAAGGATTCGAGTGTCATATAACGTCGTTCTCCAAAATCGTGGGAACATTGATAACATCAATATTTTTATGGTTGATGCGAGCTTTCTTACTAGAAAATATCACTACTTTAAAAGTTCAGTTTTTCATGTTACGTTAAATGAATCGGGTCAGCTCCAACGTTGAGTTCTGGCTCAAGTTGGAACGCGGTATTTTCCCAAAAGTAATTCTAGTAGTGTAGTTCGCCAGTATCTCGAGTAACAAAAGATTACAATAGTAAATCAAAAGTAGCAAATTTCCGCAACTAAAAGAAACTTTTGAATGTATAGTAAAGTAAAAGTTCTGTGTAAATATATAAATAGCGGTGTTTCGGAATTCGGTCCGGGTACCTAGCAAAAGGGCTACCTGCTCACAGGGACCTTGTCCAAATCCGAAAGGGTGATTTCGTAATTCGGTCCGCTGTTCAAGCAGGTAGATTTCATGTGGGTATTAAAAGATTATTTTTAGCAATTGTTCTTCTGAAGTGCAGAGTGTAAGACGTGTTTATTTGTGTCCGTTATTGTAATTTTGTTTGTTTGTTTGACATGGAAAATATTAATTTCACCTCTATGACGAGTGAAAAGGGTAAGCGTTTATTAATAATAGATGGGTTCAAATTCTGTTTTCAAAAATCATTATCTCATAATGTCAAGCGATACATTTGCATTAACAAAACAAAATGTAAAAGCTACATCAAATTAAATGAATCTGATATTATCGTAGGTTCTGTAATTAATCATACACATGAAGTAGACTTACCAAATCAGTTAGAGAGACAAAAAATGAATCATAACTTGAAAAGAAAGGCGATAGACGACATTTCAAGTCGACCATCTAAGCTAATTCATACAGAATTACAGAAAGGGGACATTCCAGTAACAAGTAGGGACTTACTGTTAGTAAGAAACAACATGAGCCACAATAGGTTGAAAACTTTTCCAAAAGTGACAAAAACATTTGATGGTATTTACAATACACTTAATAGCATCGACATAAAGACTAACGCAAATGAAAATTTTCTATTAATTAATGACCAAGAAAATAAAATAGTTTGCTTCTCAACGGTTTCTAATTTGAAGTTTTTATGTTCTGTTGAAATGGTTTTCGTTGATGGTACGTTTTATAGTTGCCCAAAGCCATTTACTCAAGTCTTTTGTTTTCATGGCTTACACGAAAATGTGTATATTCCACTAGCTTTTTTTCTTTTACCCGATAAATCACGTACGAACATGCATTTCGACATTTAATTAGTGAGAGCAGTGAATTCCACTTAAATTTTTCTCCTTCAACTATTCGCGCAGATTTTGAAATGGCTATACACTCTGCGGTTAAGACAACTTTACTCACCACTAAAATGGTGGATTGTCGATTTCATTTGGCGCAAAGCTGGTGGAAAAAAATTCAAGAGTTAGGACTAAGTGGAGAATATAGAGATAATCACTCTGAAGTTGGTAATTTTTTAAAAATTTTTTTTGGTTTACCGTTTTTAAATCCAACTGACGTAGATGATTGCTTTACTTATAGTGAACAAACATAAAATATGATGCTTTCATGATTAATTTTACTATGAATTATGATACGTAAATAAATTTGGTTAGTTCAGGTATATATTTGACCAGAAAGAAAAGATAAGCTGGTTAACAAAAGGATTCGGCATTCAAAGAAATAACCACACAAAAATCACCAATTTAATACGTTTGGTAAAGTGGAACAATAATTGAAATTTAGTTGGCCAATGAGTAAATTCCCAGAATTTTAATTTTTTTCCACTGTTAGGAGATATAATACTTGGGATTTATTTTGTAGGTACCTGTAAAATACCAAATTTCCTATTAAAGGATAGTTTACTGATAAGTGATTTGAATCATCCTGGAAATTTACTAAATGACTAAATAGATATCAATTGTTCTCATTTACTAAACTTATTGAATTGTTTCTGTGTGGTTATTTCTTTGAATGCCTAATCTTTTTGTTAAACAGCATATATTTTCTTTCTGGTCATATATATACCTAACTTTCATAAAAGAAACATTTTCCGTCCCTTGTGTATAGAAAATGCATTCAGTTATAAAATGTTTTATTCATGTTTTATCAGAGTTTTATAAAAGCAGAATTATATACTTTTGTTTTAAAAAGGTTATATGTACTCTTATGACTTAAAGGCATTATTATTTCATAGTATAGCTTTAAAAAAAACTTTAAAGTATAATGTTGAATCCAAAGTATCTTAAAAATATTGTATTTTTATTACTCTCCTATTAGTATCTCACAATTTGCAGTGATAAGGCAGTTTAAACTCTCATAATACTCCTAGAGATAATTTTGTTTAAGATTTTTTTAAAACAGATTTATAATTTATAAATTTAGTCTTATCGTTCAGCTTTATCATACTCCTAAAGCAGTTCTGGGATTTGTTACTCTTATAAAAGTTTTAATACTAATTTTGATGGTTATCCTAAAAACGTTATGTAAGGTTTCAAAAGTCAGCTAGTAGGTTTTGAAAAGATCTTTTAAATAACTCCTGAAAAGTTTGTTATACTTTCAAAAAGCATTGTAAAATTTTATAATAAACATTTTTTTAAAATGTCTGCTACTGAGAAATCCGTACTAAATTATGATTTTTAAAAAAGTTCGTTTACTCACTGCCAGATGTTACAATGATTGTTGAAAATGTCACATTGTACACTGTCTACAATATTTTTAATTTCATTTTGGTTCTTTTTTTTCAATTTCTCGGTGATGTTTCAAAAAAACTGTAGTCAGATTGGAAAGTTATTCATTTTTTGTTGAAACTAATTAAAAATTTGCAATAGAATGCCTATAAAACTATTGCATATTCATATAATTTGTGCAAATTTATAGAAATTTAACAAAACAAAAATGAAGAATTTCAAATATCAGTACCTTAAATTCATATTTCACTTTTGTCCGCATCCATACAAAATAGACGCCACCAGTAGAAGATTGTTTTCTGAATATTGTAAATAGATCTAATCTCAAACCGTACAACAATTTGCTGTTGTTTCCTATCAACGCGATGACCAAAGAGGCTAGTTTTCGTTTCTCACGCTAGAGGCGCATCATTACGACAACTGAGCTTTACAATAATAGTGAGGGATCATGAACATTTTGAAGCATAGGATCCACGTCTCTTATTATTTTTCCACTCAACGGTGAAACACAACATGCTTTCACGATATTAATAGTTAAATCATATGCTGTATCAATTGGCCTAACGATTCTTTGTAGTTTAAGTAGCAAAAGTAGAGAAAAACTAACAATACTAACATAGATTTAGGAATATTGTATGTAGCATGAAAAAATTCAAAATAAAACATGTAAAGGAGAAAGCCTAAAGAAAATAACAAACTGCACTAGTAGATTAGGAACTAATACTAACAACTAACATTGGAAAAAAAAATTAACAAAAAAATAATGTGGAAATTGTAAGCCTTCAGCAAACCCGACCTGGGATGCAATTTTCGAGTTCACACGAATATTATGCGTGTACGGTTATTTCCACAAAAATTTTTTCATATACAGGATAGCAGGATTGGCACAACGGGCCTGCCAGTGGCCTCAGTGTCGGAACCTTGGCTTGAGTTGTCCAGGAAAAGGCTCGCCTGCACATTTAGTAGTAGGATGGAACAAACACTGTGACCATGTGGACCATATAGGGGAAGAAATGTGGAGGAATGATGGACTAGTAGATGATGTGGTAGAAAATATGTGTTTCACTGTCAACACTGGTTCATCAGATGAAAGTGGGAGTGATGAATATGGAAGTGAGAGTAATTCATGTGAAAGTGATCAGTAATAAACTGGCAAACATTTTTGTCGACTACAGTGTCTTATTTTGTTCATATTTAATATCTTGTGCTATAAAGTAGCGTATAAATTCATTACATGAACGTATATGATGTCCATGGTTCATTAGCTAAATAAATGATTTCAATTCAATACATGTTGATTTTGCTTGAAATCTAATGTCTTTTTAAATATAACGTATACTACTTTCAATTAATGAAGTCATCTACAGTTTTTTTTTTCAATAAGAACACCATGTATTAATATTCAATTATAAGTTTGTATTAAATTTTGAAAAATCAAAAATTGTTTTATTTGTGATACCCAACTGAATAAGTAGTTTTTACACATCAATTTTGTGATTGATTTCATTTTTTTTCAACTTGGAATGTAATGTGTTAAATATATAAAGTAAAACTGTAAAACAATGTTGTTAATTAAATAATATAGTTTCTAATTTCTGTTATGTTTGAATGAAGCAAATGAAATGAAGTTGATGTAGAACAGCATTTAATATAGGTACTTATATATATATGAGAAATTGAAAAAAATTATTGCCATACATTCTTGTTTAAAACAACAACTAAATATATAAGACTTAGCTAATTGGTGGTGGTGAAGTGTATATTCCAATATAACACTCTCATGCACTTTACCTTTCGGCTGTTAAGAAAAATGAACACTGGAAAAAATTACATTTCTAAATATACCAAATAGGTCACACTATTGATTTGAATTAAACAAAAAGTTAACAAACGGCATTTGACGGCTCTACTCCAAAAGATCCTGATGTGTAAGCAGATAGATGAAGGAATAGGCTACATAACCAGTTCATATTTTGTTGCTTTCCATAGAAACTTGACCATTCTTTTTCATGACATTACTACAGAGTCATGTAATTTGAGAATATAGACATTTAGGGTAAACGGTAGTTTCATTTTTGGTCCAATATAAATTTTTTTGTTAATATTTAGAGTTACATTTTTAGCAAGTTTGACTTTGTTTACATATCTCTTGACAGTTGACATTTATGGTATCGATATTTGGTTATCGATTCAAAATATCGAATTGTTACTACAAAAATACAACTACAGCGACATGGACACGCCCACCAGGGCTCACGTTTGCTTCTGTTAACTGTACTGTTTGAGCATATCGAAAATTGGGTTATTTAAATTTCATACGAAAATGGCCATACGACTGGCGTATACGACTTACTCCCGAATGGTTTCGAAAATCGCACCCCTGATATATAATTACAGGGATCAGGTTAAAATGTGATGACGGTAAGTGAAGAAAAAAAAATGTGGTTTACGAAAAATATAATTTTTCCTCGTCCAGCGTTTTCAACTGTGACGAAACTGGGGTCAATACCGTTGGAAATGTAGTGAGAATTTTAGCAAAAAAGGTCAAAAGCAAGTTCGACTTATTTCTAGTGCCAAGCGTGAATCGAACACTACAGTCGTCTGTTGCTTTAGTGCTGGGGGGTACTGTGTACCTCCAATGTTTTTTTAAACGCCAAAGAATGACACCACTTTTGGAAAGGGGTGGACCACCAGATGCTGTCTGTTCAAAATCGGGCAGGATTACCGAAGAACTTCTTGTTAAATGGCTACATTTTCAGGAAAATACAAAATGCTCGTTTCTTGTTCTCGATAACCATTGTAGTCATGTGTCATTGGCAGCCTATAACTACTGCAAGGAAAACGGAATCATACTGGTCTCTTTACCACCACACAATTAAAGTGTTCTAGTGTACCGGAATTTTTCCACTCAATCCAAATGTGTTTGATGAGACTGAATTCGCACCACCCGCACAAAACATGGAGGCAGGTCTACCTGCACCACCTGACAACATGCTGGCTCATCCAGAGTAAACACTGAATGTGCTATCCAAAAAGATATCCCAAATTTATCTGACAGCGTTGCTGAATCTTCAAGTGAAAAACATAGTTCTGCTGACATCGTCAGCGCCGACATCATACCGGTTCCTCAAAAGCTTATTAAAAAAGCGAAAACTGTCCGCCAAAAAGGTTGTTCAAAAATATTTACTGCGACACCTATTAAAGGAGAATAACTGGAAAAAGCTCTTAAAAAGGAAACCAAGAATAAGAAGAATAAGGCTGCGGAAGATAAAAAAGTGATTCAGGTGAAAAGGAAGGTATTTAGCAGCCCATCTTTAAAAAGTACAGCTGATGTCAATCTGTATGATGGAGGACTTGGAGATGAAAGTTCAGATGAGGAAATTTGCTTAGTTTGTGCCGACTACGGAAGAAAAAGTGAGATTTGGTTCAGGTTCACGTTGTGTTGCCAAGCAATATATATAATATAGTATATTCTACGATGTTACTTATATTTTTAAAAAACTTGTTTCCCTCAAGAATTTATGAGTTTCTTCAAGAATTTATGAGTTCTTCGGCCGACATACTATTAGTCATAAGAATTTTATATAATTATTCCATTACTGGGGCAATAAAGCCACCCGTGGCGCCATTACTCCATATAGCGTGGTAATGAGGCCAGTTACAATTTTGTACTTTTTTAAATCAAACAAATTCAACAGTTATTTGACATCTTAGGTTATAGTTAACATATGAATGAGGAGTATTAGTGAAAAAAAACATAATTTAAAAAAAATCTGGTCCAAATCCCAATTTTTTCTACTTGCTCGTCAGCAGTTATACTTTGGCAAGTTTATCTGAAACCGTGAAAGGAATGCAGTCGAAAACGTTCGACATTGCCACGTTTAACTATAAAAAAATAGAAGAACTGATTATGTAGTGATAATAATTATAAATGGGTCTTTTTATTATCAACAATATTAAAAATATGATTGAACGTTAATTTCATAATGTGCTTGTTTCCTTGGATTTATTCTATTAACATTATTTTCCAATTTATGAATATTAAAAGAGAACACTTTTCCAAATTTGTTATGGGATTCTTAAAGCTCTGGCAACGTTGTACGAAAACCATAATGACCACACCCTCCGATTACATAATTGGTGATTTTTATCGACCAGGTTACTTCTTATTGGCAAGCGCGTGCGTGAGATCTTCCCTCTCACTTCGTCAATTGAGTGATATTGATTTATCCAGTGGTGTTCGTATTGTCAGTTACCTTTGTAATTTCAGTTTTACTTGGTAAAATAGGTACCGTACGCCATTTGTACGTTTGACAGATATACGCCATGTTTTTCCTCGCCTCTTACCGACGCCCCGTAGCTACAGATAAACTTGCCAAACTATACGTATCGTCGTGGGCTCACGGGTTCACTTGTGTTTGGCCACCCAGACTCAAGGTATCCTAGAGGCTGTTGACTCGGGGTCACTAGCCCACCAAGCTGGTGGTCCTTAAATTGTGTAAAGGTCAATCGACACGTTTTAATAAGCCTCGGTGAGATTGATATAGGTAGTAGTGATCGGAATCCTCCGGGTGACCGAGACCTTGTACCACTATATGATTGCCCAATGTGTGACCGGGCATTCACAACTAGGACGGGTATGGGTGTGGGTGTGCATAAGAGCAGGGCACATCCGGTAGAAAACAATGAAGGGATTGTTGTGGAAAGAGTGAAGGCGCGTTGGTCTGGCGAGGAGGAGCGCATGATGGCGCGGTACGAAGCGGAGGCCACCATCAGTGGCACCTCCGCCATGAATGAACATCTAACGCCGTTAATGCCGGGTAGGACTCTCGACGCAGTGAAAGAGAAACGGAGAAACACCGACTACCTGAAGCTGGTTCGTGAGTCCATACAAGCCCTCACTATCTTCTGTATGTTCCTTGTGGTATATTATTCATTATTTTTTTAATTTCCCAAGAAATTAAAAAAAGCCCTCACTAGTAGTCAACGCTCCCCATCGCCAGAACTGGTGCCTTTATTCGGAATTTCTGATGTTCCCACTGCGGAAACTGGTACTTTCTTTGACGCTATCGACTCTTTGTCAGAGGAGCTTAGTGATGAAAGTCTCGGCGACCGATGTGTGTTCATCATGGAGCTAATTGCTAGCGATATCTCTGATCCGCTTTGGCAAATGATCAGAGATATGGTCCCGACTAGAGTGAGAAGCTTCAACAAGCGTGGTGATCCACCGATGATTGAACCACGTTACGTGAGAGAGAGAAGGGCGAGATATCGACAGGTGCAGCAGCTGTACCATAAAAATACGAAAGAATGCACTAGAAAAATTCTTGATGAAGTGGAGGGAGTGCCAGTTGTTGAAGCGAATTCCTGCTGAATTCGAACGCTTCTGGAAAGAAGTATTCGAATCCGACGGGGGAGCCTTTGGTAGATTGGGAGAGCCCTCTGCCCCTGATAGAATCTTCAATCACGTTTGGGCGCCAATAACCGCCGAGGAATGTGCTCGGCATAAGGTTCACAATGGTAAGGCTGCTGGACCTGACGGAATCACGCCTACGGACTGGAATAAGCTTCCGTTCAGCATTTTTGCTGTTTTCTTCAATTTGATTATGGCGTATAGGCGCCTTCCTGACGAGTTACATGCGTCGTGGACTGCCTTTGTCCCTAAAAAGATAGAGGCGGGACTCAAACCTACACCTGCAGACATCCGACCGCTTTCCATTTCCGCTGTAGCGGTAAGGCACTTGCATAAAATCTTGGGTTCTAGACTTGCGGACGTTGAGGGTCTACTGAGCGACGAGCAGCGCGCTTTTCGAAGGAATGTTGATGGTATAGCAAAAAAACCTGAGTACTCTTAAAACAATCCTTGGTGAAGCGCGCCGCCTGAAGCAGACGGTGGATATGGCTGTGCTGGATATCAGCAAGGCATTTGATACCGTTAATCATGATAGTCTCCTCAGTGCTTGCAGAAGCTCTGGAATACTAGAGGATATGTTGGTTTACCTTACCAACGTTTATAACAACGGGCACACTGCTCTGGAAATTTCCAAATGGTAGTGGAAGGAAGTTGAGGGTCCCTGGATCCCTGGCCATTCTGGCATGGAAGGAAACGAGAAGGCAGACTTTCTTGCAAGGGAGGGTGCCGCACGTGTTTCTATCGGACCAGAACCCACAATTGGCATCGCAATAAATATTGCCAAACAAACACTAAATACCTGGACAGCAAGAAGAGCGTTAGACTTCTGGTATAATTCACCAGGATTGGTTCATTCAAATGCTTTTATACATCCTTCGAAGTATGTCTCCAAACAAATGTTAGACCATAGCAGGCACGACCTACGTTGTGTAACAGGCCACTGTCATCTGAATCATCATATGCTAAAACTCGGACTGTCGGAAGATCCGACTTGCCGAGTTTGTTTGGAAGATGATGAAACAGCAGAGCATATAATTTGTGCCTGCCCCTCCGCAGCTCGAATCAGGTATCTGATGTTTGGCAGGGTCTCTCTCTCGCCCTCGGACCTGAAATATCATTCACCAAATAAAATAATTAAGAAGCTGAATTTGTTTGGTGAAATCTGAATAGGTGTGTCCGTTAGCTAAATGATGAACCGGCACATGAGATTGCTGTGCTGCTTGATGTGATGATAGCAGCACGTTTCAAAGCAACTCGTCTGTATCTGATGGCCCCATTACCCCAGTTTCCCCTAGCAGTAAAAAAAAGTTTGTTACTTATCCTAGAAACATAATTCACAATTAGTGTCTTGGTTTTTTTTTTTTTATTCTGTTATTTAACGTCGGTCTATTTCTGCGACTGTGGCTAATCACCGACGCCGGGAGCACTCTACCCCTAACCGGAAATTTTGGCCAACCCACTAGTGTTCCAACCAGTGGTAGCGTTCTGTAACGAGCCCAACATCCATGGACTCGGGACCTCGGTTTTACGTCTCCTCCGAAAGACGGCATATCTACATTATACCTCGTGCTCATTGGTATAATGCCTGCGAGCTGTGATATGCTAGTCCGCTGCAGGCTGTACGGGCCCCATACGATGGTTTTCCCTGGCATGGTCGTCACCCATCCAAGTACTAACCATGTCCGACCTTGCTTGACTGTAATTATCGCATCGAACGCGTTCCACTACAGTGCTGGGTCGTCGCCCGTGTCTTGGTTTTTATCTCGATTACTAATAACTATATGTGGATTGAAACCGTAGACTATGAAATAGAGGGGACGCGTAACGTGTATTTCGAGCTGACGTAAGAAACTGCGTCCAATTTTGGATCGGTGGCCATCCTCTTGGTGCCAAACAAAGCATCTTATCGACTTCATATTTATAACGTTTTTTATTGGAAAGTGAATTGAAGACAGTGAAATTTAATCGGTGATCGAAATGGTTATGTCTTCAGAGTATGGTTGTAAGAGCAGAAGTGATGGAAAGGTGGAGGGAATAACATCCCACATATTACAGCTTGGTGGGAACTGGCTGCAAAGTAAATCGCAACGTTACGCGTCCCCTGTCTTTCATAGTCTAAGATCGAAACCCACTGGTCCTTCGAAAGAAGTATTTATAAAACAGTTTTCTTATAACAATTATTTTGTATTTTATATTACGACCTATGAAAATTATTTCTAAGGTATAAATAAGTCAATAACTCTTTGACTGCTGATAAACAGATCAACCAGTGTCTACGGTATGTGACAATATCTTGAAAAGCTTCAAAGAATTACCAAATATGTTTCATTTGAATTATTATCATGAATACATTTTTAATACTCTAATTTTGTGTTACCCTGCAGAATGTGAAAACGTTACGCTACTGATTTGTACGAGATATAAGGTTTGTACCAACCACTCGAAAAACCGTAACATGACGATCACGCTCATGCGCAGTGATTAAAATGCGTTCCAACCGAGACGTGATGGTTTATCGGACGATCCTATTTGCGTTCCAGCCTGCCTTTGGATCATTTATGTAACGGTTCCAGAACGGTAATTTCGATACACGGCTTAAATTAAATACTGTTTGGACTGACCTGCGCATTGATACTGTATTGAATTAAACAGCTGTTTTATCTGTCATTTAGCTTGGTTATGTTTCTTGCATTCCTTCAAGCGTTTTGATCCATTTTTCGATTTTTAATTTTTCTACCTAATGTTTTGTGTGGCGTTTGGTACGATACGGTATATTAATCTTGCTTTAGTAAAGAAAGTTCTATGTAAAAATGAGATACTATAGAATTAGCGATTTTTCAGAATTTGATAGTACAAGTAGTGAAGATGATTTGGAATTAATTCCCAACAAAAGAGTTGAGAATGAAAATTATTTAGATGGGAACTTAATTTGAAGTAGATACCAACTTAATTAAGTAATAATGTTGTGAATTGGGCTGATACATATTTTAAAAATATTATTTCACAAAATAGGTTCATATATTATTATATTCTAATTAATCCTACTGATCTGATCGTACGAAATGCAATCACAAAACCGTTCCAACCTGGCAGTGATTTCTATAGTCATGTAGCCGTGTGAAGTTAACGCCTGCGCATATAAACAATCCTAGCAGTTCTGAAACCGTTTCGTGATCGTACAAAACTTGTGGGTTGGAACAAACCTATAGTTTACTGAATAATTGAGGAAAATAAACATTGTTCGAAAACACATGTTTCTCACTGAAAAATTTTGTATTGTACAGAATTCACAACCTCTTGTGATGCGTGACAATAGTTACGATCCCTTGTTTGTATACTAAAGAAACTTCTCGGCATCAACCAATTTGACCGATAGTAGAAATATTCTCAGAAGTTTGAGTATTTAATTCGCCACAGTCGAAAATGGATTGATTAGCTCTCATCAAAAATTCAAGAGAAAGTGTCCAAACAATTCTTATTTTGTTGGCACGTAAAACCGTTCCCAGAAGAATTCGGGTGTCATATCCCTTCGTTTTCCAAAATCGTGGGAACATTGCAAGTATCAACATTTTCATGAGTTATGCGAGCTTTCCTACGAGAAAACATCAATTTTAGCAAATTCCCGCAGCTAAGAAACGTTTAAATGTCTGATGAATAAATGATGTTCAGTGTAAATATATATAGTTTTCGACTCCGAGTTTCATTCACTAAACACACCAATAATTGGAAAAGTAGTTCGCTAACCATCAGCTTACGTGCACTTGCGTAATTCAAACATCGATTTCCTCCCACTTATGGATCAGTTGTTGGAAAATTATGGGCAGAAAGTTTTGAGATTGAGCCATATCTTCCTGAATTGAACCCTATCGAAAAAATATAATCTTTCAAAAATTGGGTAGCAGGTTATACATTATAGTTTTTTAAGTGGAGGGGATAACGTTACGTGGCATTAGGCACCTTTCAGTTGTGAGACATATTTCAAGCTGTGAGCTGAATGGCTTAAATAATATTCTCTATTAATGTCTAGTAGACCCAGTGAGAATGCTGTTATTTTTTTGCTGTTAATATTGGTGACAAAAATTTATAATTTTAGTAGGTTTATAATATCTCAAAAAATTCCAAAATGTTCATAATAATAGGCATTTTGCAGCGAGGTACCGGTTCACTACCGATTTTAATGTGATTTTATTTCTTTTCATTGGTTCCTTCGCAAAAATGCGTTGGTCTTGTCTTGGGTCTTAATCATTGATTACTTTGCTGCGCACATAAGACAAAATGGGCGCCGCTTTCGAAATTATTTTCTTCATACTAACACAACATTATTATATTTCTTTGTAGTGGTGTATCGATAAGTAAATAGATAATAATAGACGCAACAAATGCCTCGTAGACAACAAACATAATATTGTGCTTATTGTAGTAAAAGTCTCCCAAGTTTGTTTGAATGAATTTATAAACGCAACCCGACTTTCAGAAGCGAGAGAGCCAAAACAATAATTGATTGAACGGTAATTCAATCGAAAGTGTTTGCAAGGTGAAACGTTAACTTTGTTAGTTAACATTTCAGATAATAAAAATGTGCAATAATGACTTCAGAATTTTGATTTTTGGTGGAAGTCTATATATACACTGGCCAGCAAATTTAACGCACCACTGAATTATTTTAGAAAATTTATATAAAAATGAAAATATTTATTTTTATTTTAAACTGCCGTAGTACACACATTCTAAATTTATAGAGTTGGTTTTTTTTAACGAAGTCTGTTTATCCTATCCTTATTTTGTTGGAATTTAGATAAAATGTCAATTAACATACCTCTTTTTTTAGGTTGTTTTTGGGTTAAATTTATCATTTTCACTAAAATTTTATATTTGTGAGCTACAGTGAAGTAAAGTGTTTATTATGGAACGCCAGTCTAGAAATTTGACCACCGAAGAGTGTGCTCAGGCAGTCATTTTACTGGAAGAGGGATGGAGCTTTCGAAGAATTGGACAAAGATTTGGTGTATCTCATACATCCGTTTCCCGTATGATCGAACGTTATAGGGAGACCGGTCAGCACTTAAGAAGACCTGGTCAAGGCAGACATCGCATAACTACGCAAGTTCAAGACCGTTTTTTGAGAGTTTCTGCTTCAAGACAACGGTTTGTGACAGGAAGATTGCTGCAGACACAACTACAGGAAGCAGATGGACTCATAATATCAACTGATACTGTTCGTCGACGCCTAGCTAAATCTGATCTGAGACCAAGAATCCCAGCGCGAGGACCAGCTTTGACCCCAGAGCATCGTAGAGCAAGGTTAAATTTTGCTAGAGTACATGTTGATTGGGCTGATGAAGATTGGGAAAGAGTTCTTTGGTCAGATGAAAGCAGATTTTGTCTATACAACTCAGATAGACGTATAAGGGTTTATCGAATACCAAATGAAAGATATGCCCAATGCAACTTCCAAAACACGAGATTATTTGGTGGAAGGTCAGTTATGTTTTGGGGAGGAATCTCTTTAACTGCTCGTACTGACTTGGTGGTTATTAATAATGGCAGTTTAACAGCAGATAGGTATATAAGGGAGATCCTGCAAGAACATGTGATACCATTCGGCCCTTACATTGGTGAGAATTTTTTGTTTCAGCATGTTGCTCGGATTGTGCAAAATTACTTTAACGAGGTTGGAATTGAAACTATGGATTGGCCAGCCAACAGTCCTGACCTTAACCCAATTGAGAATGTTTGGGACATGATTTACCGCCGTTTTCAAGAACTTCCTAACCCTCCCAACACTTTGAATGACCTTACTGGCGATATTGTCCAAATATGGAATAATTTGGATCAAAACGAGATAAGGCCCGTAATTTTGAGCATGAATAATCGCTGCCGTGCTGTTATTCAAAATAGAGGAGGAAATACCCGTTATTAATTATTTTTAACTAAAGTTAACAATTTTTTAATTTTTTGAATTTTCTTGTTTTTTTTTTAAATTATTTTTTCTTACCTTATTTTGAAATTTCATCTTTTGTTATTACCCTTATTAAGTAAGAATAAGAATATACTTAACTAAGACATAAAAATATTTGATCAATATTTCTCAAAATAAAGTAGTGGTGCGTTAATTTTGCCGGCCAGTGTATATTACCTAAAAATATTTCATTCAAATATTTAATAAATTATTTCACTTTTATGATTTGTGGTGGAATAAACTAGTAGACCAAAAATCAATATTCAAGAGGTATTTTACCGCGAAATTTAAAATTTCGAATGGTCTTAACCCTCTATGGCCCCATGTTACTTTAAGGTAACATACCATATTATCCTAAATATAACGTACTTAAAATTTCTGTTTTCACTTTAATATTCCAGAGTCTCTCCAAAATAACATAGTTATATCGTACTAATTGCAGTATGGCGCCATCTATATGTTATTTGTAAAATTACGCGGGAAGAATTTTAATGGCGCGAGTCTATTGTTTACAGTGTTGAACTGCGGGCTTTGAATATTCATTTTTATGATATTTTATATCAAATAGGTTGGAAAAAAATATAATACGACAATTTACAAGTGTGAGGAGGTAAGTGTTCAAGAATATTCTAAAAAATTTTGTATTTGGCTAATAAAACGGTTGAATTTAGGTATGTAACTTTGAAGATACACTGGACTATAAAAGTTTTTATTAATTATTTGATTTCAAATTCCAGTATGGATCCAATAAAATTTTACGGACTAAAATCAAAGAAAAAATATTCAGAAATTTCGACCAGAGTTGTGAATTTTGGGAATAAATCCGATGATTCCCTATTGAGTGATAGTGGTGAAGAAGATGACGAAATTTTTAAATATAAAGACCAACTTTTTGATGAAGAAAAACCAAGCTGTTCTAAGAATATATCAGAAGAGATAAGTGAGTATGAACTGAGTAGTAACAGTAGTAGCAGCGAAGAAGAGATTTTTGAGAAAAAAAATATGAAAACTGTTTCAAAGAAATCTAAAAATAAAAAAAGTGTTTCGAAAAAATATGAAAAAAAAACAGGCTGCTCTAAGAATATATCTGAACTAAGGGAAGAGATGAGTGAGTATGAAATGAGTAGTAACAGTAGTAGCAGTGAAGAAGAGATTTTTGAGAAGAATTATGTGAAAACTGTTCCAAAGAAATCTAAAAATAAAATTATTCCGAAAAACCAAATTGAAACATTGAAATCAAAAACAAAAAAAAATACTAAACTATCGTTAGATTGGAAACTCATAACAACAAAAACAATACGTCCAATTGAAATTTGGAAGGGAAGTTTGCCGGTTGCTCCTGAGGAGCCAGAAAGTACATTACAGTACTTTAGAAAATTTGTTGATTCAGACTTATTAGATAATATTGTCGAGCAAAGCAATTTGTTTGCATGCCAAACCGATCCCAATAAACCTCTCTTTTTGACTAACGATTCATTGGAACAATTTATAGGAATAACTTTCATAATGTCGATATATGGTTTACCTAGAACAAGAATGTTCTGGCAAACTGAGACGCAGGTTCCTAAAATTGTAAACACTATGTCACGAAATAGATGGGAGCAAATAAAATCAAAAATTCATTTTAGTGATAACACCAAAGCTGCCAATAGTAACGATAAGCTCTTCAAAATACGGCCCCTAATTGAGAAATTAGTCGGAAAATTTAATGAAATTCCTATGACTGAAAAACTTTGTGTAGATGAGCAAATGATTCCTTTCAAGGGAAAACATAGCTTGAAACAATATATGAAAAAAAAGCCAAAAAAATGGGGCTACAAAGCCTTCGTGTTGTGTGGATCAGATGGTGTGATTTATAACTGGGAATTATATTCTGGTTCAGTAGATATAGATCCTACCCTTACAGATGTAGGTGTTAGCGGAAATGTTGTTATGAGACTTTCAAAAATTGTTCCTAGAAACTACTACTTTAAAATTTACTTCGATAATTGGTTCAATAGCCCAAAATTACAAATCGAATTATTCAAGCTGGGTATTCTTAGTCTGGGCACGGTAAGGTCAGATCGTCTAGGGGGATGTACTTTTTCTACAGATAAAGAAATGGCGAAAAAAGGAAGAGGAAGCTTAGAAGAACGAAAAACAAAAATAGATGGGATTGAACTCACCTCAGTAAAATGGTATGATAATAAACCAGTTCATTTACTCAGTACTTTTGTTGGCGCTAATCCAGTTAGAGATATAAAACGCTGGGATAAAAAAGCAATTTCAAGAATTGATGTGCCATGTCCCAAAGCAGTAGAGCTGTACAATCAATTCATGGGAGGAGTCGATTTAGTTGACTCACTTATAGCTCTATATAGAACTACAATAAGAAGTAAAAAATGGTACCATAAAATTTACTTTCATCTTATGGACATGTGTGTTGTAAACGCATGGCTGCTTTATAAAAGAGACTGTAAGTCACTCAATGTTCCAAAGAAAAATCAGCTAAGTCTGTTACAATTTAAAACAGACTTAGCTCACAGTCTTTGCGCTGCAGGTAAAGATACAACAAACAGCCGTAAACGAGGTCGCCCAAGCAGCTCATCAATTGAGCAAGAAATCGAAAACAAAAAACATAAAGGAAAAATCGCTGCAATGCCATCAGAAGACGTCCGAAGAGACAAAATGGCACATTGGCCCACTTTCAGTGATAAACGCGGAAGGTGCAAAAATCCTGGCTGTCATGGGGTGCCCAAAGTGATGTGCAGCAAATGCAATCATTATTTGTGCTTCACTCCTACTTCCAATTGTTTTTTACAATTTCATACCAATTAAAGTCCACTGTTACTCTGAGGTAACATACCCCTAAGTATGCGTAAGGGTAATTGTTTTGCGACTTTATATATTTCTATTTCCTAATAAAACTCATTTGAATCAGTATGTTGAGTATTATTTTTTTATTTCACCTTAAAATAAATTGGGCTATAGAGGGTTAAATACGGATGAGAGAGGTACCGGCGGGTCTTCTCTCATCGTCTGTAGACATAGCAAGTTGGAACTGTGCAGTAGTTCAAGTAATAATTTTAACAATTTACACAAAATCTAATAGGCAGCCGTAACTTTTTAAGTTCCCATCTGGATTACTGGTATGTTATTTCTCTTGTTACATTCATATTTTAAAAATTTCAAAATTCAATATTAATATTCAATGAGTAAT
Organism: Galerucella pusilla; assembly: GCA_910591695.1. Lineage (NCBI taxonomy): Eukaryota > Metazoa > Arthropoda > Insecta > Coleoptera > Chrysomelidae > Galerucella > Galerucella pusilla. Next base: position 33,096 of record CAJUYI010001740.1, read on the forward strand.
TTTTTTTTGTACTAAATGGATACCCATTTTGGAAGCCACATGGTTATACCTTTCCTCTCCTATCTAGCTAAGTTTTATAATAGATATTTTTAGTTTAATATTATTGTTCCTTATTTTTTTTTCAATTCAAATCTTATATTTGTCCAGGATGAATCCTTAGGTTCAATTTTTAAATTGTAACAATTGAGCTGGACAGATATCCTCATGCTAAAATTTTTTTTTGTTATTATTTTATACTTATACCGAAATAATTATTGTAGCACAGTTTCCTGGAACACAGTAGTGGAGTACCTATATTAAATTCCTGACAAACAGCTCATGGAATAGTAGTTTACCGGATACAAATTTTTTTGGAGACATAAAGTTCTTGCATAACAACATCCCGAAGCTATAGTTTCCTGGATATAGTTTACCGGATAAAAGTTTTTTTTTGAAACATAAAGTAACCTGGATACAGTTTCCCGGATACCGTTTCCTGTATACAGTCCATAGAAGCACATCAACAGTTCCAGTTCAACTTCATCTTCATCCTCATAAGTTTTTTTTGTGCTAAGTATTTTTTTTATATATCCTTATTGTTTACTAACCCATTTTCTTTGTGATTTCAAAATCGTAATTATATACATTTTTTTTACGTAGTGGTTTTATTTATTATACAGAAACTAAGTTCTTTCTTTTTTTAAACAGATTAATAGTTAGCTGATCTTTAGATTTGCTAAAATTGCTTTCTCTTTTTTTTTTCTAGTTTTGCTAAAAAAAATTAACTTTTTTCTTTACATCAATAAGGTAACAAAGCCCTGTGAACTGGCTTAGTTTACCTCCAAATCTATTGGTTAGTTAGGCAAGAACCTGCATTATTCAACATCATTTTTTTAACGTCATTGGACTTTTTAGTGTTTCATTGGCTTTCAATCTTAAACAATTTGGTTTCATTGGCGCTCAACGCCATTAACACATTCAATGCTGATGACACGGATCCGTGTCACGTCTCACCCGTAGCCACCTGCGCATGACAAGGATCCGTGTCGCCCATATTTGTTAAGTCAGGTTGGCAGTGTACCGATAGCATCGGTTGAAAGCAGTCGTGCGCTTATTAGCATATAGCCAAAGCATAGAAAATTCGTATTTTTCGCGCCGTTTCCGTATCGGACTTTCGCAACAGCTGATTTTAGAACAAAATGGCGGATAGTGAGGCAGGGGCCTCGGAGTCTAAAAAAAGGAAATTGACTTTTAAAAACCCTCGTAAATTGATGGCTTGAGGCAGCATTTTATGAATCCTTTAGCGACTTTGATACTGATGAAGCGTCGGATTACATTCCTAGTGACGACAATGACGATGTTAGTTTTAACACGTCCGACTCGGGTAAGTGTGTTTATAGTGTTTTTTTTTGTACTCGGACTCAAGAGGCAATTGTTTTAGTTTCAGATGATGATGTACCTCTGATAAATTCAACAAGAATTAACGTGGCTAATGACCAAGCATCAAATAATGCAGTGCCCGAAGCCGAAAATATTCCTTTTTTATGGGACGACAATTCTAATGGGATGTGCAACTTCCCATTTTCGAGAAGAAATGAGCTTCTGGTCCCCTTACCGGGTGACAAACCAATTGATTATTTTCGTTTCCTGCTCGACGACGATTTCCTGAACATGATAGTGGAGCAAACTAATATTTATGCCGAAGAAGTATTTTGTCTGCCAGGTATTTCCGAAAAATCCAGAATTGTTCGATGGAAACCACTATCTACAGCGGATACTTACATTTTTGGGTCTGGTATTGCACACAGTCACGATAAAATTAAACAAAATCCAAGACTACTGGAAAGTGCATCCACTGTTCAATTTTAAATGTTTTTCGAGTCGTATGAGTCGTGACAGGTTCCTCCTCATTATGCGATGTTTGCATTTCGCAAAGAATCCAACTGAGGGCGAAACTACAAATGATCGATTATATAAGATATCACCCATTCTAAATTTTTGTAATCAAAAGATGGCCGCAGTTTACTACCCAGGAAAACAACTTTCGCTGGACGAGTCCATGGTTTCATGGAGGGGCCGCTTGTTATTCAGGCAATACATAAAAAACAAGCGGAATAAATATGGAATAACCTAACCTAACCAAATGGCATCATTTTAAATATAGCTGTGTACACTGGAGTCCTAGATAGTAAAGGAGGAAAGGGTCATGCGGCAAACGTTGTGTTGCATCTGGTGGAAGGTAAACTGAATTGTGGCCATTCTGTTTTCTTGGACAACTTTTACAACAGTTGTGGCTTAGCAGAAACTTTACTACAAAAACAGACCTATTGTACTGGAACACTTCGTGCCGATCGAAAAAATAATCCAAAGGAAGTTGTTAAAGCAAAACTGGGAAAAGGAGAGACTATTTCCAAATATTCAAAGAAAATAATGGTGGGAAAGTGGAAAGACAGGAGGGATGTTCTTTTTATATCAACGGAGTTTGAGAATGAAATGGTTGAATATACAGATAAAAGAAATAGAGCACGAGTAAAGCCTTTGCCTATCCTTGAATATAATAAGTACATGGGAGGGGTTGACAGACAAGATCAAATGTCCTCGTATTATCCATGTGAAAGAAAGACGCTTCGGTGGTACAAGAAATTGGGTCTTCATATTATCCAGCTAATGCTTTTGAATGCGTATTATTTGTACGGAAAATATTCTTCAAATAAAAAAATGTCACCATATGATTTCCTGCTGGCGGTTATTGAAGAGCTGTTGGAAATAAAGACAAAAGCTACTCCGGATTTCAAAGCCACAACAGTCGTTTCCCACCACCCAACAAAAATTCCTGACGTTTCTACTAAGAACGCAACCAAGAGAAAAAGGTGTAGGGTATGCTCTCAAAATGGGATTAGAAAAAGCACTATATATAACTGCGAGAAATGCCCTGATGCGCCTGGCTTGTGTGTAGGAAAATGTTTTGTAATATACCATGCCACACAATGCTTTTTATCTTGGAAACAAATTATTTTTCATGTTTATTTTGCTTTTTTCATGTATGTATTTTATGTTTGATATGACGTATTTTATTTGTTTCAATATATTTGTGTTCTGCAATAATTTGTTGAATTTTTTTTACGAAATGGAGTGTAGCTTGCATTTTTACTGACTGCAAGAGGAGAAAAAACATTAGAAACTTGTCGACACGGATCCGTGTCGGTCAGCAAAAAACAAGAAACATTTTACTATATGCTCATGACACGGATCCGTGTCATGCCTACAAACTTCACGAACACTCGGTATATGTTGGTAAAAATAGTGAAATTATATTAACAACAAGATAATAAAGGAAAAACATTGAAAAAAAAATTAGCACCCAGGTTCAGTAAGCTTTAAAAAATCCGCAGCCAATGTGTTAAATCAACAAATTGGTTTCAAAGGTACTAAAAATAATAAATAGTTTGTGTATTACTGATTGTTTCAACGTGTTTTCACGATGAGTGGTAGTAATCAAGATTTAAAAAAAGTAATAATTTGGTTACCAGAATTAAATAAGAAGGAGAAAACAAGAAGAATAACGTGATAAAAATGCAACATAAATAAGTAAATATTATACGGCTCTACCATCCTATTCCAAAGAATCATTGGAGACAGAAACCAGTCATTTTATTGATGAAGGTGTTGTGGAATCTGATTCAAAAAACGATTCCATCAACAAATTTATCAACAATATCCATCGAGGAGGCCATATTAGACAATATAGACATACACGAAACTATTGAAGATTACGCAAACAAAAAAGCTAGAAAAGTGGAAATAATATAATTTGAATGTTCATTTATATAAATAGGAATGAAAGGCAGCTGAAAGAGGTCTGCAATCGCAAGGTTTCTAAAAAATAAAAAAACTGCAGTGCAGAGTTTCAACCAATCTATAAAGGCAAGAAATTAACAAAAAAGTTCTGGTCTGAGATGACGTGGGATCAGCGTAAAGCTGCGTCCACATCGAGTCGACACTGTCGATCGACTCTGTCTATCGACGTTGTCGATTTGGTGTGTACGTGGCATTCGACTGGGTCGATCGACAAAATTAATCGATCGACATGTCGATTTGTTTTCCGTCGCTTGTCGGTAAACATCAAAGAGCAGTCGATCGACTTTAGTGTGTGGACGTGTTTTCGACATTCGACAAACTGAGTACTCAGTGACATGTCAGTGACGTCTTGCATTGTTGACATCATAGCCGTGTGTTGTAGAAATGGAATGGGAACAAGACAAAGTCATAGCCTTTATTAAGGCATACAGATTAAAAACAAATCTGTGGGATTCAAAAACCCAAAACTGCAAGAACAGAAACTTGAGGCACGATGCCCTCATGGAAATTGCTAAAGAATTTAGCGTCGAAAAGCAAGCGGTAGAACAAAAAATTAGAAATCTTTAAGTCAATTTGCGAGAGAAGTGAAAAAAAGTAAGGACAGCAAGAAATCTGGATCTGGTACGGAGGATGTGTACAAAAGTACAATAGTCTTGTAATACATCAATAAGGGCATCGCACACCTCCACAGCAATTTTGGAAATTGCCTGTTTTGAAATTTTGAAAAGATACATTGGTGGTTGGTACGAATGTCCAGTTGATAAAAATCGTAACGTTACAGCAAGACGCTCCGTTATGGGAATGGCAGGTCTATAATTAGTATCTTCCTTACAAATTTTGGGCCCGATTTTTCGTAATAAATATTAAAATTCACTTTCCGACATCCGAAAAAGATTTCTGAAACCACACCTGTATTCTAGGCTCAATATGTTGACGTCATCTTTTTTTAAATCCTCTATAAAATTACTGGCGTTGTATCTAGTTCTACTTTGAAGACTACTTGAAGAAACTATTACGTCATCTTCGTCAGACATGTTGATTTCGACTGATCGACAAACATTTCTGTCAACTCGGTGTGGACAGATGCAGTTTTGTCGCTTGTCGATCAACAACCGTCGATAGACAGAGTCGATCGACAGTGTCGACTCGGTGTGGACGCAGCTTAAAATACGCGTAAGTCTTCAAGTCAAAAAAGAAAACACCCACCGGGAAGAAACAGAAAAGAGGAAAATAAATCAAGAAGAGTATTCGTGGATTTATCAGTTAGAAACTCCCAAGGAAAAAAAATATCGCGTATGCAAAAAAAATGTTTTTAAATAATCTAGGCTTAAAAGAACGATCATAGACTGAAAAAATGGTCCAAAAAAAATCAAGAAAAATCCGTAGAATAGACAGAGGAACAAAATGGTACACAAGGACTGAGACATGTTAGAAAAGGAATTTTGGAAGAGTTCTTCAGAGATCTACCAAAGGTGGAATCGCATTATTGTCGGCTTAGGACATCCAAATTATCTCTAGAATCAACCTGGAGTTCTAAATCGGAATTGTACAGATTTTATAAATCCTATTGTGAGGGTCGAGAAACCAAGTGTGTCTCAACTGCTTTGTTTTCACATATTTTTGACGAACTGAACCTGGGCATTTTTAAACCAAAAAAAGACGACTGCGATATTTGTGTCAGTTATCGTATGAAAAACCTCTCTGATGAAGAGAATTCTTCGCTTCACGGATTGAAAGAAAAACGAAGCGAGAGAAGCTAAGAATAAAGACAAATCTTCAGAGAACAGAGTTTTTTGCATGGACATGCAGGCAGTTTTATCAAGTCCAAAGTCAAACACTTTGGTTCTCTACTTTAAAATGAAGCTAATGGTTCGACAACGTCTTAGAGCATTTGAAACCAAATCAAAATATAATTTTATATAGCGACGGATGTTTTGCACAAAATAGAAATGTCACCCTGTCAAACGCTACTTTGAACTTATCTATTCAATACAATATTACAATAGAGCAAAAGTATTTAGAAAGAGGACATACTCGCATGCACTCATTGATCGAAAGAAAGTTTCGAAATATCAATGTACCAGTAGACTAAGTAGAGATTACAACACATTCAGGGTTCATAGTCATTTTACAAAAAAAAATCCTTGACTTTTCCAGGTTTTCCCTGACCCACAATTTTTTTTCCAGGTCACTTTTAGGTATCCATTAAAAAAGTAAGTCTGTGGCAAATGAAATTCTTCCCAAGCTTACCCCCTCCTCCCTACACACTCACACTAAAAAAGTTACTTTCATTCAAACCCATAAGTATACAGGGAAGAAGTATCACGTTTGAAAAAACCAATACATCTCATTTTTATCAACAAAATTTAAACAAAAAATCTGAAAGGAATAAACACACAAAAATATTCAACAAATAAAAAAATATAACATAAAAACAAACAGTCCTCCTATTTATTCTTTAGAATTTAGATGTTCATCAGATGTGAGTTTTTTAAATTAACAAAAACTTTTTTCTGCTTGCCTGCTGGTTATTATGTTTATCGTCAAAGTATTGAATTAATTTATTCGCATTTTGTGCAGAATCCATAAATATTCTTGGGCCAAAACAGGTAATATACTTTTCCCAATTATATTTTATGCATGATCTTTCAGCAATTTTTTTTACTGCTGCTAGAAGAAATTTTTGACATTCTTTCCAAAATCTTACTAGTTCTACTTCAGAAACCTTTGGTATCGTGTCCGAGTTAGCTCTTTTTATTTCTTAGGAATAAAAAATAATAAAAGGATGGTTTAAGTTTATGTGGAACGATCAATAATTTTATCTAAACTTGAAGGGGAAAGATCAATAATTATTTTCCAGGTGGGGGAAAAATTTCCCTGACATTTTTGGTTATTTCTGTTGAAAATGATGTTTTCCCTGACTTTTCCCTGACCATCTTCAAATTCCCTGACTTTTCCAGGTTCTCCAGGTTTTCCAGGTCGCTATGAACCCTGACATTGCCAAAACTTTACAGTAAACCACTTTCAATAAAAAAAGGAAAATGGGAACATCTTCAAAAGCTTAAAGATAGCATTCCACGTGACTTCCACTACTTGTGTGATAATTTTACATTAATAATATATGTTTTCCTCTTATTTTAGAAATTGACTCAGTTTCCATTTTTTCTGTACTAATTGGTGAGAATAAAAACCAATGATATTATAAGAATTTTTAATTTCTTGAAAATAAAAACTTTTATACTGACATGGCGGGGTTGTTATATTCATGTGTTAGAAAATGTCGTATATCCACGATTTAAAGGGAAAAATGTCGTCCACTAAAACTACAAGAATTTTTGTTTTCTAAAAACAGTTTTAAAATAACAGATTCTAACCCTAAATTACGTAGTTTACCAAAATAGAATCATCAACCACTAATAGGACGTTTTTATCCTCCCCTGTAAAATCAGTCAAACTGTCATTTGCGACATTTGCGAAGTAGGGTTACGACTTATAAAAATATCGTATACGTAAGATGGGAAGACAACAGTGTTGTCACTTTGATGTCAAATTAATATGGATTATGCCCAATTGAAAAAAATTGCAAGAACAAAATAAAAAAAAATATTTAAGTATGCCCAATTGAAAAAAATTGCAAGATATTTAACAAAGTGAAAAAATATTTAGAAATACAGCCACCACACGTCCTGCAATATGATAAGTATATGAGAGACTTGAAACTGATGGATATTTTAAATTATCGTATTGGTCTGCGAGAAAAAATGTTCATTTCTAATGTTCGATATGTGCTACACCAAGATATCCTATGTATTTTGATCTATCCCAATATATACCGTAGATTTCAAGCTGATGATTACATCCAATAAAAAGGGATATCTTAGTTTAAAGCATCAATCTCCAAAAGTATTGATGATGTGATTATTTTATTTTTGCAAAGTAGAAATGAACAACGTTTCGAAATGAGGGATTTTAAAACCACAAAAATAATATTTCAATAGCCAGAATTAAAATTTATAAAATGATGCCTCCAAAAACGTGGGAAAAATATGTTACAATTAACCTGTGCATATACTTGAACAGAAGCTTATATTTTGCTTAAGTGGATAGACCAAAGTATACACGAGGGCGAAACAATTTTTTCTCCTCATGAACATTACCAATATAGTTAACAAGTTGAATCGAAGGTTAATATTAAAAAACTGGAATTTTTTATATACATGAACTGAAAAACGGGGGTTATTTGAAATTATCAGTAGAAATATAAAAACACAAACAAATATAAGAAATTAAGTCCGTATTTTGGTAAGAGTCGATAAAGCTACACAGAAAGTTTCAACAGGGATCCTAACAGGACTGTGGTGGTAATCTAGAAAATATATTTATATATGTAATAAAATAGTTCTCAAAAGTAATATGGTTAATGACCTAATTGATATTCATTTGCCGTTTCTATGGCGACGAGTTACAGAAAGTGAATTTCAATCACTCACGGTCTCCATAGCAGCATCAAATGAGCAATTATTACATATCGTTATAAATAATTTATTAATATAAGTGAGTTTTTGTGAAATATAGTCAATAAAGTTCATTCGTACGAGTTGGTTGTATCATTCTTATACAAGGAAAATAATTCCCGTTACAGGGCCATCACATGGCGATCCTGCCTTTCAAGTTTTATAAGTGTTGTAAAATAAGTTTAGTAGTATTGTAGCTGGAATGGGTTGGCAATAAAAAGAATACCAGAGTTTCACAAATAAAATTATGGGTGGAACTAATCAATCATAGGAAATAAATAAAGGAGTAGGTTATAATAGCCCAAGCTGGGAACAGTGGAGGGGTCACAAACCAGACAAACCAAAACACAAATCAATGTGATGTTGTTAAAGTCCTGGGAGTAATTGCTTTCATTGCAGTTGTGTGCATTTTGGTATTTATGTTGTACAGGTTTGTTAAAAGAAGAATGGTACATAAGATTAGAAAAGAGATTTCAAGGAGCCAAGAAATAGTTTAGAAGAGAACAACCACAAAGTGTCAAACTGTGAAAGTATAAAGTGCAAAAATCGAACAGTGAGTTGTAAACACTAGAAGAACGCACGGGTAACTGGTAAAAAATATATTTAGCATGTACTTTTCAATTACTGCAATTAAGGTAAATTTGCAAACTTCTTTCACATCTTATATAAATGGATATGCCAAAACTTAATGAAGTTTACGACAAATTACATGAACTAAGAAAGTATTTAATTGAAATAGTATCAGAAAGAAGAAGAAGCGATATTTTAAATAAGAAAGTTGGAGGAGCTAAGCAAATATATGTTGGAAGAAACAGAATATAGATTATGTGGCATGGAAGAAGAAACCTCCATCCACATACTTGTGAATTGAACAGCAATTCAGAATACTAGGTCACAACACCTAGAGGAGATTACTGGATAGAAGAGGTACATTCACCTAAATTAAATATGGTTTTAAATGAAACTAACTGTTTTTAAATGACTGACGATGATATTTATATCGAAACAATTGTCAATTTACTTGCAATTTACACATTTTTACAAATATATTGTGGAGTCATTTAAAAACAGTTAGTTTCATTTAAAACCATATGATGAGTAGATTCCACGAAGTGAGGGTTTATACAGTTAACTCAACCTAAATTAAAGCCTGCAAATATCCTAAAATGTATCCGGGAAATAGGACTAAAGGTGCAACTGATATCCGAGATTTTTCTTAGGAAACAGGAAACGAGAAGGCACAATAGATCTTTTGGGTTTGTCAATATTACCCCAATATATACACAAACATACAAGAATTGGCATGGTGTTTTGAAAATACAAAATTTCTTTTGGAATTCTTATATAATCATGTATCGTTTTCATCAAATTCGGTTTCTAACACGTCCCCAATGATACCGTATATATACGAGCTCATCATTTTAAAAGGTAGCAGCATTGTAATTTTGGAAACCGTACAAATTATGAGGTAAGTTGAACGAGAATAAAGTTTTCTTTTTGGTCGACGAATTTAATGCTACCAAAATATGTCTGAAATGAGTGTTATTTTTAGAATTATACTTGGTTTTACATAAGCTAGCAACCCTTTCAGACCGGATTTTTATTTTTTTGCAAAGAATTTTTTTTCTTGTTGCCGTGTGATTTCTAACCCATCAAAGCATCGTACTGTGACAATAAAAAACATTTTATCAATAAAAATATTATGGTGTGTACATTAGAATGTACAAGAGGCCAGAAAACAATTATTTTATCACATATTATAATAAGACTTTATTTTCTATGGAAATTTACGAAGCAGCGATTTTTTACAAGGTAAAGGTGAACTTAGAATTTTCACAAAAAGTATGACTACGCTGTTTGTAACGTGCCATTTTGCATCTAGTGGGTTCCATGTTATTGTCATAGAGAGGCATATGATCAACATTATCAAACTGTACATCGGCAATGGGTCTTTTCTAACCTATTCTGACAGGTTTTGATGATGTTGGTGTATGATCACAAGCTGAGCTGAGTCTTCTTCCTCTTTTTCTCACATTCTCAATAGGCCTACCTGCCATTATGAGACCATTGGTTACATCAAAGGGAAAGTGAAGAAAATCAATTACTTTATCTTTGAGAATATTTCTTAGTTGACATCCTCTTTTATATTCCCCCCCCAAGAATTAGCTAGAGCAAAATCTATCATGTGCATTATTAATCTCAAAGTACATTCCGTGATTTTATGAAAATTCTATAGGTGCTAATCATTTGATTTAATAAGTCAACACCTCCCATTGAATGATTGTATTTTGCAATCACTTCAGGCCTCGGAATATTCAAGTATTTATTAGATTTCTGCCCCCACCTTCTAGCAACATCTTCCTGTCCTTTTCCATTGAAGTTAGAAGCCTAGCAAACAGTTTCATTGTCTAACCATGTCACCAGTGAAATATCAACTGCACTCCCAACTTCATCCTGTAAAGCCCCTTTTTTCTCTTTTTTTTCTTTGTCAGACAGCACAGGCGGATTTTGAAATCATTCAGTATCACGGTACATTCTGCCAAATTTTTTTTCTGTAAGAGCCTTCAAAACATCATAGGATGAAAAGTAATAGTCGTAGAAGAGTTTAAAATAATTTGGAGGAATTCTGTTTACAAAATGTAAGACGACACTGCCACCTAGTCCATATTGGTTCGATTGTTTCGTTTTTTCAATTGAATAGGAAATCATAGGCGATTTCACTTTTTCCACACAAACAAAAATTTTTTTGCTCCAAGGATTGTGGTTCTCTTTTTACGTATTGTTTAATATTAAGATTACCAGTAAAAGGAACCATTTGTTCGTCGATGCAAAGGTTTTCCTCCAGTTGGGAACATCTTTTTCTAACACTATCTAACAAAGGACAAACTCTATAAAACTTGTCTTTGCAATTTTCAGGATGACAAAGGATATCAACGAAATGTTAACTGATAAAACCTGTCCCTTGACATATTTTCTAGAAAAAGACCGATACCAAGAGTCGTATCCCAAAATATTCTAATTTTTGGAAACTTGTTCAGGGAGCCGATGGCAATATGAAGTGCAATAAGAGTTTTTAGCACTTTAGTTCTTTACCTTAGGTTGGAGCGAAGTGACCGGGGGTCGCAGCGCAAAAGATCTGACCGTTACGTTACGTTGCTGCGTTATGTGTCTTGAGCCTCTCTCTCTCTCTCGTTTACGAAGCAGCGATTTATATGCTTCGGCCGGGAATCGAACCCGGAACGCCCGCGTGGAAGGCGAGCAAATATAATTTGTACAAATTGATCTGCGCTTCTGGCAACAGCAGTTAAAATAGGGGGGCGATGAAAATTCTCCCAGCCACTTGATGAACTACCTTGATGAACTGTCCCTTATTCTTCTCTCTCTCTCTTTCAAGCAGTTTTTCTCATATTTCCTTGTCGTACTTGTGTAAATGGAATGGAATGAATAGAGTTTTCGCATACTGTATATCGATGTCTCGGGTTTAAATTTTACACAAAGGTTGATAATATAATAGTATAATAATCGATTGTTGATAATCGATTAGGAAATATACCTTACAGTTACGCACGTCCGTTTTAAACTAAAAAAAATGCTGGAAAGATTTTAAATTAATCGATAGATTGAAGAAAAAAACCGAGGACAGAATTATGTAACGAAATAATCCATCTACTACTCTACAACTACAACTTAATGATAATCGGTTGTTAATCGATCGATTATAGATTATTAATCAATTGATAATAATCGATTGGAAACAATCGACTTTAATCGATTGGAAATAATCGAATATTCATCGATTATATACATGCGGTTAAAAATCGATTGTTGATGAAGGATTGATGATAATCGATTGTGGTTAATTGATTGTTGATAATTGATTGTTGATAATCGATTGATGATTATCGATTATTTAATCGATCGTTGATCGATCAAAAATCATCGATCAATTGATGATAATTGATAATAATCGATTGTTGATCGATTAGAAATAATCGATTATATATGGATTGTTAAATGAAGTTTCATACAGAGTAAAATATATTCTTATATCAATATATGTTCTTTTTTTTAATTTCTTGGGAAATTAAACCACAATATTTTCAAATTCTTTATTTCAACCTTTCGGTAGCGTTCCAGCTACCGTTGTCAAGAAAAAATAAGTAGAAATGAATTTTTATCCCTAACTGACACAACAGAAAAAAATTTGACAACTAGA
>CAJUYI010001741.1:0-45630 GCA_910591695.1 Galerucella pusilla
AACAATTTTTCAGAAAATATAACCAATATAAATAATACTGTGTTTCTGAATCGAGTATCTGAAACCGAAACTATAAATATCATTAATAACTTGAAACAAAAAAAATCCCCAGGATGGGATAATATCAGATCAGAAACTCTAGAAGAAATAAATTTTGAAATTGCAAAACCTGTAACTAATATTTTTAATAAAAAAAAGTCGAAAATTACCGCTCTATTTCATTGTTGTCAGTGTTTTCGAAAATATTGGAAAAACTTATTAAAGATAGAGTGTATGGATTTCTTGAGAAGTTTCACATACTCTCTGATAACCAGTTCGGTTTTAGAGAAGGGCGTTCTACTGAGGATGCCATATTGCAGCTAACATCGCAATTATATAAGGCGTTAGATAAAAAGTTCCACTTATGTGCATATTTGTGGATTTATCAAAAGCCTTCGATACCATTAATCATAAACGTTTATTAGAGAAACTACAATGTTACGGTATAAGAGGTCCAGCTTACTTTTTATTAAAAGACTATTTATCACAGCGAAAACAAATAGTAAGTATAGATGGAGTTTCAAGTCGTTCCAGGGCAGTAACCTGTGGTGTTCCACAGGGAACAGTACTGGGGGGACCTCTATTATTCACGATGTATACAAATAGTTTATTGCATTCCCAAGCATCAGGAAAAATAGTCAGTTTTGCAGATGAAATGGCCATAATATATGAGGGTGAAAGCTGGAAAGACCTCAAAGTATTAGCAGAACAAGATCTAAGACAAATATGTAACTGGTTTAAATATAACAAATTGACTTTAAACAGCCAAAAAACAAATTACTTACCGTTCACATCCCACTCCAATCACCTTCCTGATCTGGGACCATTAACAATTATTGATGACCAAACACAAATTTTTGAAAAAGATCGAATCAAATACATAGGAATCGTAATAGAAAGACATTTAAGGTGGGACTTACAAGTTAACAACGTCAAGAATAAATGAGGAGGTCTGCTGACTAAATTCAGATACCTAGTTGATTACACCATAAAAGGAGAATCCTAATTATTAATTAACCCATAGACCTGATATTAAATTTAGGTAATTACCTGGAATGAATGAAGTGAGAACAGCTTCTCTTTTCAGCCTCTTTTTACTGATACTTCACAGTCATCACTGAAATGTCTAACACAAACACGGGAAGTTTGGTATATTTGTTTTGAAGGCATACAGTGTAACTTCACATTATTAATATTTCTCAGCCAGGAGTCAAATACTTCAGGTTCACGTTTTTGGAAACCAATGTTAAGCACTCGTTTTGTCTTAGCAAAACGGAACACAACAAAGTTTTTTACGTGGTTTGTTTATTTCTCCTTCCATTTTGACATCTTGACATTACGATTGTTGATGATCAGTGCCCTCTGCAATTTGGCCGCATCGTAACTTGAAACATTCTCTCCAATCCCAGTTACAATTCTAGTTTGAAGTATTTTATGTTTATTATACTAAAATACTGAACTGCTGAACACGTGGCTCTAACTCTAACCGCTATCGCTACGAGAACATTCTCTGGAAGTAATGTGCGGCGTTGTCGGTTTTATATAAATAGATAAAAAAAGAAAATACAATAACTTGCAGTGGACTGCAACAAATCTCAAAGTTCTTGTTAACCAAAAGGCACCATTTTTACTAGAGCTCAATAATCAACAACGTACTTCCAAGGTTACTGGGAAACTCTCTGTTGAAAAAATGAATTCTACATTTGCAAAATTAATAAAGGTCGCACAATCTAGTGGTTTCGAAAGAGACATTGAAAGCTCATCAAACAATGAAACCTATTGATAGAAATAGTGAACTATTTCATATGTCGCCATTCATTGATAGTCAATCCTACGAGTGGGGGGACGATTAAAACATACCTCCCCACCAACCAATGAAAAACGTCCAATTGTATTATCTGCCAACCATTCGCTTAGAGAATTGATTTTTAAAAAACACTCACATCAATCTACTCCATCCAGGCTCTTAGTTATTATTAGCAAATGTTAAGCAGCTCTATTGGCCTATTGGTGGCCGCAAATTAGCTGAACAAATTTTCTATAAGTGTATATAACCTGCTTAAGTCACAAACCTGTACCTATTGATGTCTCTATCGGTAACTTGACTGATGAACGAGTTAAATCGACTTATCCATTAAATATCACTGGTATTGACTACGCAGGTCCATTTCAAATGAAAAATAAAAAGGGTCTTGGATGTGAAATCCTTAAAAGTTATGTATCGATTTTTGTGTGCTATGTTACAAAGATGACATGTTACATTTTGAACTACTGTCCGATTTAACCACTGAACACTTCTTTGCCCGTTTCAGACGGTTTGTTTCCAGACAAAGCTCACCTATCAAAAATTTTTCAGGTAACAGCAGCACTTCCAAAAGTGGACTTTGGGAAGCGCCATTTAAACAAATGAAGCATCATGGGAAGTTATAAAAAATGCTTCCTTAACTCACGGAGAGCTCTCGTTAGAGGCGTTACTAAACTCTAGGCCATTATAGACCTCCTACCCCTCAATCTATATCAACTTAACAATTATTAGAAGATACAGCACTTCTGGACTAGATTTCCATCAGAATATATTACTCAACTCCACCAATCTTATAAGTGGCCAACAACATCAACACCCGTAGCTCCTGGAACCTTGGTACTAATTTAAGAAAAAAACCTACCTCCATGTAAATGGGCCATGGGCAGAATTGTCAAAAAAATCCAAATACAGTCCGCTTACTGTCATCTAGTGATCCAATCTCAAATAAATAGTAAGAGCTGACCCTTTTTGTTGTTCTTCCTTCCAAGTGCCTCCAGAAGAAGGTTTGGTCTTTGAAAAATTAATTCCTACACTACTCGATCAGAAACCTTAGAGATGAATGATTCATGTGAATTGCAGGAAATGAAGCAGCAAATTTGTTCTCACTGTATATTTTATCTATTAAATCAAAGAGAAATGAAATCACTTAATTTAGATCTCAATAATTTTGTACTTTTTTTCCAATATCGGATCCATAGTTTCAAACCTGGAATGTTTTTTATTAGATTCACATTAAAACTTGTTTGCAGCCTCTTTCAAATCGATGCGAATTTAAATATCATCACTTTATCGAGTTAGTAATTCCCCACTATTTTCATCACAAATCGATACTTTTCTCGGTGTTATATTTGATTTTATACCATTTTTGAAGTTCTGAAAAAGAAACAAAATTGTTAAAATGTATTGAAGAACTTATATTTTCATAAGCTGAAGTTACATGGTAACAGGATGTTTTATTGGAATGTGTGGAATGTGTGGAGTTATTCTCCACAATGTACGGCGTAAGCTGATCTTTTCAAGTTGGAAACATAATCCTGATACCTCCAGTATATCCATAACTAGTTTACTCAATTTGTAAGACATTTTTTCCACGTGTACTGTCCTTCGAAAATAAGTCCCACCAGTTGAAATTTTCACAGTGCAGGTGTCCACAAAACTCACAAACACTTCCCATCCCATAGAAATTTGACAGCAAGCAAGAATAAAAACCAATCATCGTACCTTCTTTTCTACTGGAAACTCAAGAATGCCTACTGGACGGGTACAAGAGAGGAGAAGTGTGTAGGATAAACCCCCTATTGATCGTCATCAGAGACATCTGTATCACACAGGTCATGGTAGCATAGGTAACAAGGCAAGAGGGTTATGACAGTAAGGTAAACAAGCACGCAAGGCAAATGGAGTCGACAGGCGAAGCCATATGAAGATTATGTCTGGAGGAGAAAAAGGCAGAGCACATTCGATACCAGTGCAGATAACTGGTGAATTTTTGTTGTATCAGGCGATGAGAAGCCACCGGCCAGAAACTTCGAAAAGTTCAGTCTCGAGGCAAATTGGTTTTATAAACTCTGTTGAGCTATAGATTGTGATCCGGACTATAATAGATCTGGAGGGGTCACAGTGGAACAATCCATAAGCCGTCTTATCAGCACAGCTTTCAATGTACTATGTCTTTTTTGTATTGAACATCAGCCTGAGGCTATTGCTCTTTTTTTTCTTCATATTGTTAGATCTCGTTTGAGATATTCAAATTTGGCGCTTTACAATCATTCAACCGCTCACGCATGCGCGCCAAAGTGGGCAGGCGCAGGGGAGGAGACCTACTTCCTGCGTATCCATCTCGGCATCAGCTGCTTGACATGGGTTGTGAGTACATCTGAGAATTAGAAATCTAACATCAGGTGTGGGGTACACGTGCACTTTCTTAACCTTCCTTTGCTGTGTGAAGTTTTGTAGTTCATACATGCAAATAAATATTTCTGTGAGTGAATTGAAATACATTATGGTAGAAGAGCACCAATTTTGGAACATCTGCAAAACCGTGTGGAATGCGGATGACAGTAATGTATGGTAAAAAAAGTAGGGTTTCAAAGGCAACCCACTCAAGACACGTGGGAAAATTTTAAACTTGATTTTCATGTACCTTTTCCCAATCAACAGAGATTAAGTAAGCTTTTAAGCGATGCGGTGAACTGCCATAGATCGAATTAAACTCGAGATAAAAATTGTTGTTTTGTAATGGACATGATGACTGATTTTGGAGAGCTTCATCCAAAGAGCTCTGGTATATTGGAGTGTTCTTTTTCGTTGAATGGTGGAATTGATTGAATTCGAGTCTTTGTGGTCTGTACAATTATTTCAAACTATTTGGTATTTCAGTTATTCTTAGTGACTCGCCATGCCTACGAGTATTGTGGTACGATATGAGTAATTTGATTGAATTTGTTACTAATTATCATACAATCTTTTGACAAAGTGTGAAAAAAAAATGATCGTAAGCTGGACATGAAAAAAGAAAAATTCTTAACAAGTAAATTGTTTCGATTGCGACAAAAAAAAAATAAATAACCTTTATTTCTGGCGAATTTGAAATTAACACTTCACCGGCTCATAACAACAACAACGATAACGCCGACAAAGCATTCTACCGATACTACAAAAAAAACAGTACCACGAGACATCACAGTGCTTTTGCCGTCCAAACAAACACGCTCAAGTCAGTGTAATTAAAACCGGACTAAACAAATTTTAGGAAGAAAAGTTATTTTTCATTCAATGCTCAAATCTAGATGCAATAACCATTCGAAGTCATTACCTGTTGTAATCTCTGGTTATCATACACATTGTCCTATAGATACTGGCTCAACATGTTAAATAATTAATGAGACACTGGTGAACAAGAAAAATTAAAACGTAAAATAATTCCGCATATTGCACAGCGGTTCGAGAGTTCTATTTACAATTCCTAGTTTGTCACAAATGCTTTTGTAGAACTTCCCGATGTGAAATTGAAACTCAATATTGTGTGGTATCACCACACAATCATACTTATTACAATGTTGATAGGTATACGCGAACAATTATGTGAGAACATTTTTAGTCAACGAACGTGGCAACGTTAGCCGAAAATACAAATTTGATCATTTTTCGACATCCCTCGAAACCGAGCCTTAAACCAATAGACACTTTCGGTTTCAGCGATTTTTTCACTCAACGGTTTCAGTGATTGATAATTACGTCCTAGCCGGTCAAGACATCAAATGTGGTGGGAATAATCTACTCACATTACTCCAGCAAGAATTGTCCAATGTGCATTGTTTTTATTGAATGTCCATTCGAAATTTCATTTATTTATTTATTAATTTTTTTTTAATTCAATTGCAAATCTACAATCTACTCAATAAGTATCCAGAGTAATAAGTAAATGATGTGGTTTCTTGCTAAGTGACTTGAGGCGGGCACCATCCACTGATGGGTCTCCGTTGATCACCCTATGAGGTCTTCTGGCCAGCGTTTTTTAAATCTTCTTTGTTCCATTGGATCAGTATAAAGGTTGGATATTAGTGGATTTTGATGGTTTTCATTGCGGTTTTTGTTTCTCATTGCTGATGCCTGAATAACTTCATTGATGGTTGGAATACCGAGATCAGTATGTAATGTGTGGTTGCTTACAAACCATGGAGCATTAGCTATTATACGGAGAGTTTTAGATTGGAACGTTTGCAATATCTTAGTGTTCGATGGCTTACTGCAGCCCCATAGCTCTATGCCATAGGCCCATATTGGTTTTAGGATGATTTTGTATATTAGAATCTTATTTTCTATTGTTAACTGTGAACCTCTGCCGATTAGCCAGTTCATATTCTGAAGTTTTAACTTAAGTTGCGTTTTTTTAGCTTGTATGTGTTTCTTCCATGTCAACTTTTGATCCAAGTGTAGTCCGAGATATTTGACTTCACTTTTTACTGGAATCGGCATATTGTTAATGGTCACTTGTGGACAGACACTTCGTTTTGTGGTGAACGTGATTTGTGCGGATTTGTCATTGTTAACTTTTATTCTCCATTGATCTAGCCATTCTTGTAGAAGATTCAGGTGGTATTGTAGCTTTTCTGATGCTCTTGTAGGGTCTACATCTGAAGACATTATTGCAGTATCATCTGCGAAGGTAGCGATTAGAGTATCGTCGGTAGTTGGAATATCAGCAGTATACATAAGGTATAGATAGGGGCCAAGGACACTTCCTTGGGGAACACCTGATTTTATGAGCTGATAATTGGATAAGGAGGTTTGGACTTTGACTTGTATATATCTATCACTTAGGTAAGATTTGAGTAAAAGGAAAATATGATGGGGTAATTTTTGTTTTATTTTAAACAGTAGTCCTTGGTGCCATACTTTGTCGAAAGCCTGTTGGATGTCTAAAAATGCTGAAGCACATGATTCTTTTTGTTCTATTGATTGCTTGATATTGTTCACTAATCTATGACACTGTTGGATTGTCGAATGTTGTTCTCTGAATCCAAATTGGTGTATTGGAATCAGTTCTTCTTTAGGTATGATTTCGCTAGTTCTATGTAGAAGGATTCTTTCAAAGAGTTAAGATAGTTGTGGTAGTAGGCTAATTGGTCTGTATGAGCTGGGCTCATGGTTAGGCTTTCCTGGCTTCGCTAACATGATTATCTGTGCATACTTCCATTGTATTGGGTAATGATTAATTTGTAGTATTCTATTGAATATTGTGGTGGTTAGTACGATGGCTTTCCTTGGAAGATGTTTTAATACTTTACCGGTTATAAGATCATATCCTGGAGCTTTATGTGGATTTAACAACTGGATTTCTCTGTACACTTCTGCTGGGGTAATTGCTCTTAGGGGAGGTGATAGTTGGTTGGCAGATTCTAAGTAGGTTTCTACCTCGACATCTATTATTGGATTATTTGATGGAAGTGGGGTGAAAACTTTAGCTAAGTGTTCTGCAAACGTGTTGCTTTTTTCATCATTTGTGTGAGCCCAATTTCCATCAGGTTTTCTTAATGGGGGGATTGATTCAGTGGGTCTTTTGAATTTTTTGGTGGCTTTCCATAGTGTATTATCTTGTGGTGATAAGTTGTAGATGTAGTAATTAAAAGTATCGTTCCCGTTTTGACTTAGGGCGCTCTTGATACGGTGGATTAATCTATTCAGAATTGTCTTATCCCCAGGGTTCCTGGTTGCTTGCCACTTTCTTCTGGCTTTCTTTTTCTCACTTACTAGTTGCCTTATGTGGAGGGGGGTATTCTGTATTACATTTGTCTCCTTTTGAATTGATGGAGTTGATTTCCAGGCTGCTTCTTGTATGATATTTGTCAAGTATTCCACAGCCTCTTCGACTTCTTGTGGTTCCTGTATTCTGTGGTTTAGGTTTATGTTGGTGTTTATTATATGTTGAAATTGTTCCCAGTGTGTTCTATTGTTATACAGTTTTGGAAGCGGTGTTCTCCAGATAACGTTTGCACTTAGTGTTATTACAATAGCGGTGTGATCTGAATCTAAACCTAAATCGCTTTCAATATGAAAATGTATATCTGATATGCCCTTAGTTACTGCAAAATCTATTAGATCCGGTATTTTGTTTAGGTCTGTCGGCCAGTACGTTGGCTCTCCAGTTGATAAGGTTTTCAGGTTCAGTAGCTGTATGGTTTGCATTAAGTTTCTTCCTTTTGGAGTGATTAATCTTGATCCCCAGGAAGTGTGTTTGGCGTTCCAGTCGCCAGCAACTATGAAGTGGGATCCTAGAGGTCGTAAAAAGTCACTGTATTCGTCTGCGGTTATAGTATGCCTTGGTGGGCTGTATATTGTTCCTATGGTCAGTGGCCATCGAAATGTATTGACTTTCATTAGACTAGATTGAATTTTGTTCGTAGTGTATGGTTGTAGTTCATGATGATCTATGGTCATTCTTATTATTACTGCGGTGCCTGCGTGTGCTGTACCATCAGGGTGATGTGCGTAGTATATATTGTAGTGTGGTATTTTAATTGTACTATGTGTAGTACAATGGCTTTCTGATATGAGTAGTATATCGATTTTCCTCGTTTATGTGGTTCTTTACCCCGTTGGCATTCCAAGCAGCAATTCTTAAAGAATCCGGAGGCACCATTATTTTGCTACTTTATTAATGACGGTGGTAAGCATGTTGAGTATCATGCTATTTTGATTGATCAACTGTGAAAACATTGTTTTGAACTCGTCAAGGAAATTAGTAAGCTCATCGGTTAAGTCGTTATTTGTGTTGTTTACTGCTGTAGCATACGAGCGAGTGGGTATATTCTGAGGGGGTATTTGTATGGTTTGTTGGGACGGCATGGTGCTATGTATTATGTTCTCTCTCCGAGATGATCTATTGTTTGATTGTTGATTTGGGTAGCTTTTTGCTAGTAGGTCTTTGTAGACTGTACATCCTTTATAGTTGGCCGGATGGTTACCGCCACAGAGGGCGCACGTTGCAGGAGTGTTTCTTGATTTAGCACATGTCTTGCTGTCGTGCGGTTTTCCACATTTGACACAGTTATACGGTTTATGACAATATGATTTGGAGTGTCCATAAGCCTGACATCGTGTACACTGGACAATATTATTTTTAATTCTGGGCGCTTCCACTCTGATGTTGGTATTGATCACTTTCCCTATGTCGTATATTTCCTTATTGTTTTTCTTTGGCTCTAAATCGACAAGGAACATCGGTAATGGTTCCTTGCTAACTCTGTGTCTTATATTTATGTCCCTTTTTTTCAAGTTCTGTTTTGATTTCTTCGGTCGGAATAGAATGGTGAAGATCTCGAAGTACGACTCTATATGATCTTTCTTGTTTAATTTAATATGTGTGGTGTATAATGTTTTCATCTTTTAGATGTCTAATTAGTTTTCTGTATCCATCGATTTATGAAATTCTATATTTTTCAGTATATGTGACGAAGCCGCTTATATTGAATGTTCACATTTTTTTTGACAATTGTTTGTTTTGATTGCTGCTAGGTATATTGTAGCCGCTGTGTTCAACTTATTTAAATATTGAGGAAATATTTTGATGTAGATTAATTTATTGTAGATGAACTGAGTATACTTTATCTAATAGTTTGATTGTATTTATGAAACGGCGAATCGCTGTGTACTATGCAAAAAATAAATAAACAATACATTCCTTCACAGGCACGCAACATGCTCTGATCAGTGCTACAGTTTTACAGAAATTATGAACCAGTGTCGTATCATTTGATATATAAATACCTCGATAAATACCATCTACCCATTCTAATAATAATACAGGTTTGTGTTTTCAACGGAAAATAAATAAACAATGTGTAACTATGCATGTTTTTCACTCATTATCGACGGCAAATGAAGTTCATTCCTAGAGTGATAAATCAATGTGAGATGATAAGAGATAATCGATTTGGATTTTGGCTGTGGACGAGGTACGTTGGCAGTCTGGTCTGTTTAATGAACGAAATATTAGATGGTGATCCTCCGGGCCTCTTCTCAAGATTGTCGCCAATAGCTTAAGCACTTCGGACTCTCCTGTCTATTACGTGGCAGCAGGTTTTATAAGCTCTGTCAGGTTATTTTCAGTTTTTTTTTATTAAATACAAAAATACCCACATCAACTACTGAGAGTCATTAGCAGGAGGAGACATGAGTAGTATTAGTTATATTTGGTTTGTAAATGATTGAATTTCGCTTTATAAATTAGTGTCTTTGAGATATTTAAATTTTTTTCTGTTGTGTCAGTTAGGGATAAAAAGATTAATTTCTACTTATTTTTTCTTGACAACGGTAGCTGGAACGCTACCGAAACGTTAAAATAAAGAATTTAAAAATATTGTGGTTCAATTTCCCAAGAAATTAAAAAGAGAATTAAATAAATCACTTTGGTGAACACATCCTTGAATACCGCACTTGGATTATTCTGTCTTCTATGTCTAAAAAATTCAGAACACTCTAATTATGACGGGTTTCACGGTAAGAGAAGCATGACAGTTTATACTCTCTGGTGCTGGTTCTTCCTTGAGGAAATATTGGAGTGTGTGACCTATACGCCAGCGGCTTGAGACAACTTGATCTCTTCGTCTGGTATTGATAGACATAACTCAACTTGTGGCTTAACTTATCTTAGCTTGGATATAGTATGATTCCATATTACTTGCCACGAATTGAATATATGTTTTTTTATTGTATTATTGTGGTCAGTGTGAGAGATTTTTTGGATTTAAAGTCTTTCATTAGATGTCGTGTCTACAGCTAATTGATCGACAACCTCGTCTTCTATTATGCCAGAACGATATGGAACCCATAGAAATGAGACGTTTTCAGTTTATTTTTACTCTCTCGTGAGATTAGTACATAAAAAGCACTTTATTATAATTACCTCAGCAAATGCTAAGGGAATTATGGAATTTCACCTTTCGTACCATCTAATAATAGATTTCATCTGAAATCAATTTTCTTTTTTTTATCCCATGATGATCAGCGTCATGTAGGCTGTAGATACCCCCATATGGTTCGCTGTGTTAAGAAACATGCTGAACATTGTTTGCTATGTGTTAAGCGGTTAAATAGAACCAGTCAGATCAGTCTAAAGCAACGTTTTATCACTTCCGATCCAAATCCTTTCGAACATTCTGGAAACCCTAACACAATACCTTTTTGTCCTAGTTGAGGCTTTCTCAAAATTGTGTCTTTCTCGCTTCGAACCTACCTTCGCCACTAAAGAAACTGAGGAATTTTTTTTCTGACAACTTCATAAGTATAATCGATACTTCATCAGAACCAATCCATGATGCTGGGACTAATTTAACTCGAATAGCTTCAAATCATTTATTCAATACTTTGTTATCGCAATTCACGTGAGAACCTCTGGTGTATATTGCTCCAATAGTTGAAGCGCAACAAACCTGCTAAGAGTAGAATCGAACATTTTTCAGATTGGCCGAGCAAAGTTTAGGAAATTTAACTGGTAATAATTATCACAAATCAAAAAGCAAGGGGCTGTTCCCCTTTGTGAGTAATCCCACTAGGTTTTGTCTAATCTATAGTCCAGTAAATAAAGGAAAAAAGTTGACATCAATGACGCCCTATTTTCATCTTCCGGTTGGAGGTTGCATTTGGTACCTCATTAAACATAAGACAAAGTTCTGCATGAAAACGCGTGCGAGGGCGGAGAAAATGGCCCCAAAAGACCAGAAAAATAGGTTTTCAGCCAATATCTCCTAAGATATGGCAGTAAGAGATTTTTGGTTTAAATAAAAATTTAAGTTCTGTTAATTTTCTACAAAAATGGTCCTCATGATTTTTCTCGAAAATTTGACCGGTTTCGAGAAAAATGGCACCAAGCGCACCTTGAATAATGAGTTTCTGTGCTGTATGCCGGAGAGTCCACAGTCCGTGTATTTACACATCAGCGGGGGGACAAATTATTCAATAACTTTGTGAAAAATGCATATTTTCTCATGATTCAAAGTTCATGTGTGAAAGGAATTCTGCTGCTATCATACCCTGTGAATTGAGTCACGCTTGACTCTTTTGGCCATATCGGAACACGGGTCAAACTTTCTGCTCCCGGACAATTTTGACCTCGCCAGGAATTTGTTCCTATTTTTTTTTGTATTGCACTAATTTACTCAAAATTTTCTTGATTATGGGTCCTCATGAGGTCCTTTGTCATCCCTGAAATATGTATACCCTAATTTTTTTCAATTTTCACTTAATCGTTGTTTATTGAATCCCAAATTTTTGCTTGAGGCTTGGAGGCATAAACAAGAACATTTGTTTACAAGCAACTATTCTAAGTGAAATCTTGGTCTGTTCTTTCTTGTTATAGAAAAATGGAGGTCAACTCTGCTACAGCAGTGTGTTTCCTTTGTAAGGAACCTGTTTCTGCGGATGCTGTCATCGTAACTAGGGGCTTAGAAAATTTGATTGATGTTAGCAAGGAAAGGAAAGATAAACATAATATTTTTTTGGAAAAACAAACGTCTTTGCAAATGCACAAACAGTGCAAGAAACGCAACATTGTCAAAGGTAGAAATGGCAGCTTCCAGTGGAACAATTTTGACTCTGACGAGACCAAAAAGTTAGAGCAATTGTACAGCCCCCCAAAAAAGGTGGTGACGAGCAGATTTATGTCATAACTGTTATATACTTTTTTCATCAATTCACGGACAACTAGCCCGTGAATCTCTTGTACTTTTGTTAAAAATTTTCTATGTGATATCTTAGTCTATAATGTATTATTCTTGTAAAAAAAATATTTTTCTATAATAAATGAAACATGAAGAACGTTTATAACCCGTTATTACAAAAACCTCAATCAGTCTGGTTGCAAAAAAATTTTGCCACATGTGCAAAGCTGATTGTTGCTAGATTCAGGTCCAGTGGTGAGGTCCATCTCGCTATAATTAATCTTATAGCCCGTATAACCCTCGGAAACATAAATATCCATCAAAAGTGTCTGGTTACAGGGTTTCTCATTTATGGCACCGAGGATTTTCCCAATCTGTAAAATCTGGTGGCACCATCTACAATTGGTTTCCACAATCCAAAACATTGGAAATAATGGATTTCCAACACCCCCCAGCTCAAATTTTGTACAAAACTTTTGTCCCAAAATTTCCGGTTTTTCAACCCGATTTTCTTGCAGAAAATATTGATGTTGCGAAAAAAATCACAAGGACCATTTTTGTAGAAAATTAACTGAACTTCAATTTTTATCTGAGCCGAGAATCTCTAACTGCCATATTTTAGGAGATATTGGCTGAAAACCTATTTTTCTGGTCTTTTGGGGCCATTTCCTCCGCCCTCACACGCATTTTCATGCAGAACTTTGTCTCATGTTTAATGATGTACCAAATGCAACTTCCAACCGGAAGATAAAAACAGGGCGTCATTAATGTTAAATTTGCCTCTTTTTCCTCCTTCATTTACTGGACTACTAGGCCGTGTTAGATCATTGGTAGTAGATTGACTTCGATCAACCCATCGCAGATACGTATTCCCAATGAGCTAGTCAGCAAACTATCAGTTAAAAAATATAGAATGGCCAATCGCAAATATGTGCCTGTTGCAATATTTCCATCGTGTCATTTATTGAATTATCAATTGAAGTGTAGAATGGATCATCGCAAATATGTGATGTTGCAATATTTTCATCGTGTCATTCAGTAAACTGTCCATAAAAAAAGATGTCAAATAATTTTAACAAAAAATATGTGCATGTTACAATATTAACGCCCTATCATTCAGATAAAAATTAATTTCAAACGGCCCATCGTGAATACTGCAGTATTCCCATCGTGCCATCTGTCGAATTATTGTTGTGAATAACTGTTGGCGCCACAACAGTCCGAGTGATGTTATTCTTTCGGTCATTTCAGAAATCAACAAAGAAATAGACGAATGAAGTGTTACCAAACCTACCGAAATTTCGCAGACTTCACAAAATCTATCAATCTAAAATAGGCACATACTTTACATTAAGTGTTGCATAATTATTGAGAAGCTTTACTTTCTTTGATAGTATTCACACATCCTACTTCCTATAAATATTTGTTAAGATAAAGGATTTCAATTCTTCGTCTGCTCCCAGCTTCATTTTCAGGTTTTGAGACTTGTGCATTCCGAGAGCGTAATGATGTCAGTTTGGCCGTGTTAGATCTCGTTCAAGATATTCAAATTTGGCGCTCTTACAATCATTTAACCGCTCACGCATGCACGCCAAAGTGGGCGGGCGCAGGGGAGGAGACCTACTTCCTGTGTATCCGTCCCGGCATTAGCTGCTTGACATGGGTTATGACATTGATTATATTAATCAATGGTTATGAGTACATCTAAGAATAAGAAATCTAACAATATGTTCCAATTACACATAAATTCATTTCAAATTATAGACAAAAAAGCAGGTAATGTTTCATATTTCTTATGACGCTCTAAATCGACCACCAGGAAATTCAAAAAAATTTGATTTTTTATACATGTTTTATTCCTGTTATACAGAAAAAATGTTTCATCGAATCCAAGTTTTTCGACTTTCCTTGAAACACAGTTTTTTTCATTGAGATAATGTAAAATCGATTGGAGTAAAGTATTGTTTGCATATTCAAATTTAACCGTGAAAACGATCACACTCTCTATCGAGCAATCTACGGAGTTTAGAATAATTCCTTCATAACCCGCAATCTGCTTCAGTGAGTTATTTTAAAATAATGCTTTGGTCCAAAACTCTTCCAAAATCTAACCTATCACTCACCAAATTCAACAAAGAAGAAACCAACCATGATCTAATAAAAAACCATTTCTTGGAAATACTTAATAGAGAACAATACGACCAAGTCTTCTTCACCGATGCATCCAAGAGCGAAACTGGAGTCGGTTGTGCTGTTTCTACTACACAAGCAGTTGTTGAAACTTACCGAATTTCAACTACATGTAGCATTCACACTGGTGAACTGTATGCTATTCTACAAGCCTTCGAACTCTGCAAAGTACCCCACCAACATATAGCCATTTGCACAGACTCCCTCTCATCCATTCAGTCTATCAATAATTTATTCACCACTCATCCTCTTGTTCAACGCATTCACGACACATACCAAAACTTGATTCTTCACAATGTTACCATCAATATCATATGGATCCCTTCACATATAGGCATACCTGGAAATGAAATAGCTGATCGTTATGCTAAAGAAGCCGCTTCATCCAACACCAACATAATTACTTTGCAAATCTCCAGTGACTTGAAAATTTGCATGAAAAAACTCACTCGTCTGCATTGGCAGAATCATTGGAACCACTCAGTCACATTCCTACATGAAATTCAACCCACTGTTGACAAATTCAATATTCCCGATTTACGAAGAAACGAGAAGGTCGTTGCCAGAAGATTACGTATCGGTCACACACGTCTCTCGCACGGCCACTTGATGAGCTCTTCCCCTCAACAAAACTGCCAACAATGCCATTCCCCATTAAAAGTTGAACACATACTAGTGAACTGCCCATTATATGCAAAACGTCGCCAACAGCTGGGAATTAAAACATCCATTCAAGAAATATTAAACTGCCCAAACCAAATAACGACAGTCATCCAATTCCTGAAAGAAGAACATCTATTCAACAAAATTTAATTATATTTTATTTATCCATTTCATGTATATAAACGAATGTACCATATTGTATGTATTGTACCTAGTGCTAATGGCCAGAGCTGTCACAAAGCACTTTAAGCTGAACAAAAAAAAAAATAATTATTATTATTATTATAATATGTTGACAGTCAAAAAATTGTCTTTTTCGGAAGACAATACGTATTCTCAACAATAACTGATTTCACGTAATTCGTTGTATTAATGTATGTCAATAGAACTTATAATCTAATAAATTTGGGGTCATCAGAGCAACTGCGTATTGATAATATTTTTCAAATTCATATACTATTTCGTTGACAATCGAAACCAAGCAAAATATCATCAGACAATGGAAACAAGGAAACTGATTTCATTTTACAAGTAATTCTATGTTCATTCAGAAATCTCACCTGAATTATGCTATTTGGTTGACTTGAAACATAATATATAAGATATACTGGAATCCACAGCATCGAGAAAAAACTAAGTCCTAATCCTATAATATCAGCCCATAAAGGATATTCGTAAGAACCATAATGAAGTCTTTGGTATTCAAAACATTGACTTATAAAAATCACCTGAAACGCAGAGATTATAATAATAATAATAATAATAATATATATATTTCAGAAAATGCTAGCATTTACAAAAAAAAATTATAGTTGTTAACAACTTTAACATTTAAGGGAAAGTTCAAATTTGCATGTAAATAATCATTAATGCAATACGGCTCAATGTCAACAAGAAGTTTTTCAATTTCGTAATGGTAATTTATTGTAAAATTCAATTGCGGTATATATTGGAGATTTTTCAGTAATGGTGATGTGGATAAATAAAATTATTTCTCCTGGTGTTATAGCTGTGTGTCACACAGCATGCCTTAAATATTTCTTTATTTTTAAAAAGGTACATTAAACATTCAAATATGTATAAACCATACAATGTGAGAATTCCATTTGCTTTAAATATGGATCTGCAAGAATCCTTAAAATTCATGCAATTTATTATGCGAACTGCACTTTTTTTTACTACAAATACTTTTTCCGAGTAGCTATAAATACCCCACAAAATAATGCCCTATCCTAAAATGGATTCAAAATTGGCAAAATGGAGGATCTTTGATGTTTCTTTATTTAAATATTTGGTAACAACCCGTAACCCATAAGTAATACTGCTCAGTTTCTTCGATGTCTCATCAATGTGCTGTGACCAATTTGAACGTTCATCAACAAATACCCCTAAGAATTTTGTATATTTCGATACCTCAAATCAACTTTATCCTCCAATTCAACAACCTCAGGTCCATATTCTATTGGTATAGTGTTGAAAAGTACAACGTTGGTTTTTGATTAATTTAAAATCAGTTAATTATTTATGAACCACTCCTTTGTCTTTTTAAATAAATTGTCACAGTTTTTTATTACTTCTGGATATGTTCCTGCGCCTACCAAAAGGTTAGTATCATCAGCATAATATACTGTCATAAATTGATTATTATTAAAATTTATTTGACATAAGTCATTTATGTTAATCACAAAGAGCAAAGGGCCAATAATGCTCCCTTGTGGATTAGTATAAATCACCTGTTTATTGCTTTGACGAATAAGATACAGTATGAAACCGCATATAAGCCAGTATATCTGCACCGTACAGACTACTTAGAAGTAGACAACACTCAAATCAGACGCAGAGTGCTGACTATCGAGACCTTATCGATGAGCTGAAAGTGAATGTCTTAATGGGTAACCCATTGATGCAATATCAAGTTTTATTGATAAGTTCCTAATAACTTTACCAGATAGGGAAAACTGTACCCATACAGACGAACGACTCAAAGGCAGAGGCTGGTTGAGGAGCCGGAATTGTGTGTCTGAAACAATTGATAGATATTTCGATGAGCATATTCAAGAGCATAATTATTCTCACATGTTACTCCAGATTATACTATTAACACTAACAACACGCAGTCAATGTCATTAGACTTTCCAATGTAACCATTGAGATTAAGACTGTTTTCTTACTTCAACTACCTACCTGCAGTAATCAAGTTTACTTGAAAAAAGTGTCTTTTCAAAGTTTTTGAGAAAACTTTGTGGCGCCCATTGTATTTTCTTACAAGGTATAATTAATATTACAATAATAGACCATTCTCTGCAATTTACTCTTAGCTCATAAAAACCCATGCTAAATAAGTCACCACTAAGAAATCATGATTCTTCTCGCCCACTAGAAAAGACAAATGAAGGGGTTTCATGTTTTGGAACACAACTACAGTTTATATAGTGTGTTGCATATCATATAAAATGGGTTGCATCTTGATGCAAATTTATCATTGAAACAGAAGACGCTATAATTAAATGCATTCGGTACGGCAAGAATATTCGATTCATATATCATTATTTGCAAATCTCTCTTGAGATCAAGCCTCACAATGTACTACTGGGCTTATTCTGAAATCAGCTGCCGCATATCTTGAAGCGGCTGCTTGATACCAAATCATGTAAGGATTATTCCCAGGCAAAAAACATTCAGGCTAATAACTCTGTAGTCTTACACGATAAAGACAATAGATAAACTTTCTCATGAAAAAGCCACTACACTTATCAACATGCATATAACCCAGAGAAATCATGTGAAACATCCTACACCAACTGGTATAGAAAAATAAGGCTGTACTAGGAAATCGAGAAATAGCTCTTCAAGCATTTCTTGATACAGAGGAAGCGTTTGACTACACCTCCTTTGATCCTTGATAGCCACAGATGCAAAGCGGTGGTTAGAAAACATGCTTTTAAACAAAACAGCAATAACAACCTGGATTGAAGACTCCATGGAGGTATCGATAATAAAGGGATGCCCACAGGAAGGAATAACCTTTGCTGTGGGATCTTGTCATAGACGATATCCTAGAAAAATAGAACAGAACATATAGTGTAGGAGATAATGTATGAGGGTGAACCCTCCAAAAAATGAGCTCACTCCCTCCACCAGAAAAAGCAAGCATAAGAGATTGAATCTCTTCAAAGTGCAGCTGTGCCTGAGCCAATGTCAATTATCTGGGTATAACTCTGGACGCAAAGCTTATCTGGAACTCACACCTGAATGACAAAACCAATATAGGAAAAGTGACATTAATTGCTGCCAAACGGGCGATAGGAAGCGCATGGGAACTGGACTCAGGGATCGTACACTGACTTAGACAACTGTGGTGAGACCCATGGTTACCTATGCGACCTTGGTTTGGTGGCCAAAAACAGATCAAAGGGAAGCTGAAGCGGAGCTATCAGGGCTTGAAAGGCTTGCCTGTCTGTGCATATCGGGTGCTTCAAGAAGCAGCTTAACTGTGGCAATGCAAGCCATTCCCAATCTTCTGCCTAATGCTCCGAATGTTGAGGTGAAAGGAATGATATATGTGTGAGTACTATAATGCAATGGAGACTGGCTTGAAGGATCCAATACTCATCGCTATTCCATAGACACAGACTTTATCACGAACTTGCTTCTTGGAATGAGTGATAGTGATAACATGTTGGCCACAATTAACGACAACCGACCTACCGTATCCAGCTAAACTGGGATGGGCTGGAAGCATGCAGTCAGGAAATAACGTTGGAGTGGTACACAGGCGAATCCAAGACTGACACAGGAGCACGTGGGCACAGGAGCTCAAGTCCGTGGTGCTAGACCCAGGTACAATATTTACGCATCGTTAAAAAGTTTGTATCTGCATTTCAGGCAGAAATCTAATCTGTCGACACGTGTCTGAAATTGAATATCGAAAGGGGATATAGAGGCCAAAAGATCCTTCCACTCTCAGATAGTTTTTTTTTCTTTTTTTTTTCGGGCCGAGAAACTCACGTTCGACTGGGTCCACAACCAGTACCCAGTGTTGGACTCATCCCCAACGGAGATGCCTACCAACCAAACCCACCTCAAACTCGCTGTTACTCCCGCCTTGGAATCACTACCCTAGCATACTTCAAGACAGTTAGGCAGCATCAAAATCTCTAGCACGTCTCCAGATCAGATCTAGACTTCCTACATGAAGTATCAACCCTGTTAAACAATGTCCTCAGATCAGATCTAGACTGAGCTGGCACCTACAAAAACTATTAACCCTGTCCAACCATAATAGAGTACTTCTAAGTGGGTTACGGGACACTAGGGTATTGTAGGCCATGGAAAGGCAGTCACCTCAGCAAAACTAGGGTCTGAAGCTGTATTCACTGGTCCTGAACAAGTATTTGAGATATCAAAAACCGCGGTGGTTGTACATCTCAGAGGACTCAAACTTAACATCAGTGACGGGATTACTCACTGGTCACTTTACCTTGAGAAATCACACAATCGGCATTTATAGGGAGGACCGATCTGTCGGTTGTGCTCGGAATAGGAGGAAACAGCCTCCCACATTATCTTCGGATGTGAAGCATTTTGTCCTATTGGAGATATAAACTCCTAGGGCACCAAAAAAAGGATTTCTCCAAGAAGGACCTAGTGAAAAGATTATTGAGCCTGATAAGGGCTATTGGTCTCTTCACATGAATAGTACAACCAAAATCACAAAAAGCCGGAAGGCTCAGTTGCCAAGAACGCTGGACCTTAGAACGATGGTGCCAAGCTTATTAATCAATTAATCAATCAAACATAAATTTTAATCGCCTACAGCGGTTATGGGCAACAGCTGCATGGTCTATTTTACGCTGAATGTGAGTTTACATAAGCACTTTCCTGTCAGCTCTATTCCATGCTGGACAAACATTCAATTCTCTTGTGATACTTTTTCTCAGGTTGGATTGAAAATTTAAATTCCTCATCGATTCACCTCTTCATTCAGGTGAATTATTTCCTTATTCAAACAACGATTGTTAGTTTCCATCTACTTATTTCGTGAAAATATTCCCATGCTGTCAACGTTTAAAATTTTTTCAACAGTTGTTCCATTTTTCTCCATTTAAAATGGCTTGCAATTTCAAATAATCTCTCTCAAAACGGATCCTTAAGGTATTCCATTTTCCATATTTTTATTCAGAGAGTAAGCAGTACCCACACTGACAGTAAAAAATCTTTCATGAAGAAGAAAATTCTGGAGTGGTATTGGAGTTGTTTAGTCTCCACTCGTTGAGTTGCTTGAGGATAGAAATTCTACAGACTTGGCCATAAGCTTTCTTAGGTCAAAGCTCACCACAAGATGTTCATGATTCGGGAAACTTTTTAAATTTCGTTCTCCAACAACACTAGCGTGTCAGTTGTAGAATTAATACGGCAATCAGTTAAATTTTTGGATAGGTTGTCCGTTTCCAACCACCAGGAGAGTTTTGTATAAATAATATTTCCAAAAAGTTTGTTAAAGACATGGGTCGATAGCTGTTAGTGTCAAACAGTAGTTTTTCAGGTTTTAAGAACGGAACAATAGTGGCTATCTTCCAGTTTCTTGGGAACAATCCTGAATTCAAGATACAATTGAACAAATTGAGAATGCTTTGTGAGCCCACTTCGCAGAAAATATCGTTATGACCGACAGCGACCTCTTCACTATTCTCCATCGCATAGTAGAGTTAGTTTAAAACCTCATGGGTGTTACGTCACAGATGTGCAAATGACCAAAATCGGTACAACGCAGCAAAACCGCATGTATAGCAGTGAAGTTGAAAACATCGTCATTTGAAGTTGAATTAGTGAGTCAACTTCACTGCTATACATGCGTTTTTGCCGCGTTGTACCAATTTTGGTCATTCGCACATCTGTGACACCCATTGGGTTTTGAACTAACTCAACCACTTATTAAATAAGATTGGGAAGTTGTAGGGTTCTTCATTCTGCGAAGTGAAATCAAGTCTTACAGACTGTTGGTTCCGGAGGATTCTTTTTCAAATATGAATGACTCTCTATAGCACTTATACTGATAGGCAAATTCCCCACAATTTTTTTGTGGGTCTGTGATAACATCATTACCAGATTTCAATATTTAGGGGGAACTCAAGAGCGTTTTTGTCAGTAAATATTTCCATTTTCCTCCAAATTTCTTGTGGGCTCACCAGTGGGGTAATCATTTCCAAAAATTCTTGCCACAGTTGTGGATCCCCCATGAGGCGAATGAGCAATAAAGTCACCTTAAATTGAAAGAGGTGGAGTGAGTGGGTTGATCACACCCTGGATCTGTAAGATTTGTAATACCATTGCAATTCCATTAGATGAATATATGTTTGTATTGTCCATTAGATGTACGAAGAAGGTCAAATGAAGTCTGGGGTTGACGCGGAATCAATTGAAGATTCGCGTGCTCTCTCACAAGTTGTTGCATTCATTTCATTGATAGACTTTTCTTGATTTGCCTTTTGGTCACCCTCCTTTCCTTTCTGTTTTTTTCGATAACTTACACCGCTAGACACTGATTCATCATATGACGAGCCTAGGTGGTCCCACTTATATACAGATAGGAGAGTTTGACAATCGGAGGCTTACGAAGGGATACTTGAAGCCAAAGGAGACATGCAACATTTCTGTGAACAGCTAAGTAGCAATAATTGTGCTACTTGAAACTGCACACGTATAAGGTATATTGGACTTTTTGGTAATTACAACCACTTTTTTTTCTCTTCAGAATATCTTTAACATTTCCTGTATTGCTACTTCCTGCTTATACACTGGGCATCCTCTGGCTCTAGCTGAATCTGACCCACTGAACTTGACGTATGTATATGGTGGTTCACACGGTTTACCGTATCCACATAACGAATCTTAATTGCACCTTGCTGCAGGATAATCAAAAAGCTGACAGCGTGGACATCTTAGAGGTATGGACAGGATTTAAGTTTATGAGTAGCTCTTTTGATTCCACTCGACAGTTTTGGGGTGTCAGAAATTGAAACAATAATAGAGGTGTGCGATAGAGAATCTCCTTTTTTGTTTCTATTCTGCTCACTCCTATTATCCCCTGGTCTTTGAGCTTAGCTAATATTTTTTGTTCTGTGAAGTCTGAGAGGACTTCAGAATTTACCACCCCTTAAGATTAATTGTATATGGTATTATATCATTTTTTGAATCTCCATTGAATCAAACTTGACGTTATAAGAAGTTTAATAAATATACAGCGTTGCTGAAAAGTCTCGCACCAAGGGATTATCTTTAATACGGATGAAGGGAAAGTTATGAAGTTCTAGGGCGATAAATAAGACTCTATTTTGCATATTTTAGAGCAAGTGTCAAATGTTTTTGACGTCAGCGTTTAGCGTACGGCCACCATCTTGAATTTTTCAAAATGACAACCTAGGTCGAGTGACCCTTCGCAAGAAAGCTTATTTTTTTCTATTCCCAAAAATAATCCAAAAGTATAACTTGACTGGGATATTATAATAGAAATTTAACAAAAATATTGGAATTATAATTTTAATCAAAACTGCGAGTTTCAGCAATTTATAAACTAAACAATTATTTAAGTTGCGAATACTTCATTACAACAAGTGCTTAAAATGCTGGCCATTTGTTTGTTGACAATGGTGCAATCTCTCTTCGAAGCTACGAATAGAATCGTTGATTATTTGTGGAGTAATTCCCTGCATTTCAAGACGTATGCGATACTTTCAATCGTTTAAGTTAGTTGATCTGTTCACATGAACGTGGTCTTTCAGGTAGCCCCAGAAAAAACAATCGAATGGTGTCAAGTCGGGTGATCTTGCCGGCCACTCAATTGCACCTCTTCGACCAATCCATCTCTGAGGGAAAATTTTATTTAAATATTGCCTAACGTCTCTTTGATAATGTGTAAGTGCATCATCTTGTTGGAAGTATACGTTCATATTAGGAAATAATGGATTTATTTCAGGTATAATTTCATTTTGGAGTGAGTCAAGATATTTAGCACTGGTCAGCGTACCTTCAATAAAAAATGGACCAATCAAATGGTTTTTCACCAAACCCGCCCACACATTTACTTTTTGTGGACGCTGTGTATGAACCTCCTTCATCCAGTGCGGATTACAATCTGACCAGGGACCCAATTCTTGAAATAAATCCGTATACGGATTTGGCGATATTCGGAAAAAAATCGAATGAAATCAAGTATTTGTATTTTTGAAATTGGTATGCGACTTTTGTTATACGAATTTGACATCGAATGGGTCAAACTAGGCGAATTTGATTTTCTGTATACGAATTAGATATATTCCAAAATACTCTAACCACACTTTTTTATTATTACTTGCTTTTTCCAGTATAGGTACTTTTGAGTTTTTGTAGGTATATATAGTTTTGAAAAGTTAACAAATATCTCGGTTTATGTGAAAAAACGGTTCTGAGGTACGTAAATATTAGTGAGTGATGAATACTTTCTTTTGGTAACCAACAACGAACTTAAACTTACATTTTTCTTGTTCGTATTTTTTACTTGCGATTTATTGGTAGGTATTAAGGTTTGTTCATGGCTAATTTGGAGGATCTTGCCCTTCTGGGGGCGATTGGAGCATTGGGAGAAGCCGAAATTGATGGCAATAATCGACGTATAGTCTTTCAGCATAGGGAAGCATTTGAAGTGACAATCAATTTATTAAAATTTATCGGCTATCAAAACCTTACCAGAATTTAATTGTGAGTGGTCACTCATAAAGTTTACCAACACTTTTTTCTGGTCCTTGGTCATCGTTTTCTTAAGTGCACGATCCATGGTTAAACATTTAACATACAAGTTTGATTGAACAATAAAACAAAAAACAAGCAGAAAAACGTAAACAAAATTGGGAAAATTGTTGGTTTATTTGCTCTTCTTTCTTATCGCATCGTACATTTGTTTCGACACACGTACAAAAAAGAAATAAATACGCCAAGTAAATTATCCGCCGGAATATTACCCAAAAAAGAAGATAGAAAAGAGAAGCTCTCAAACTGTTTATTCGAATAAAATAACCGTATACGAAAATTTTTCCGCATACCATTCAAGAATTTTATTAAGGTTGACGTTCTTATTCGAATCTTTTGTTCGAATTTAATTCGTATGCTACTGAAATCCGTATAATTTCAAGAATTCAGTCCCAGTACCGACAATTATGACTGTTAACAGAACCGTTCAAGCAAAATGTGGCTTTATTACTGAATACCAAAAAATCTGAGAAATTGTGTTGCATCCTTATTTTCTCTGTAACTATTTCACAAAATTGTAATCGCCTATCAAAATCATCCTCGCCCAATTGTTGAAGATTTTGAACTTCATAAGAATGAGTTATTTTTATGCAGAAAAGTTTGTATATACTGTCTAGAAATACCGTGATCTCTTGCCAATATACTTGTAGATGTTTTATGGTTTTCTTGAAGATCTAATAGAACATCCAAAGTTCTACTTTCATTAGTTGCACTTTTTGGTCTACCAGACCTAGGAATATCTTTACACTACCAGTTTCATTGAATGTATTCACTTATCTCGACACTGTAGATCTACTTATAGAAGGGCATTCAGGATTTAAATCGTTAAAAAGATTAGTTAGTTCGTCATGGGTACGTTTGCGATCACCATATCCAACTAACATAAAGATTTGGATGCGTTGTTTTTCCGATAAATGTGCGACTATTCTAAATTCACTTTTAAATTTCGTGCTAGTTTGAAATTAGTATCAGTTTTCACAATTTGTACATAAATAATGAACTAATGATGTGGTTGTTGTTTTTAATGCCTACCTACTTTTGTTTTTTGTTTTATTTCAAAAACCCACAAGTCCAAATAATTAGGTACGGTACACTTCAATTTAGGAAAATCAAAACGATATTTTATAGGACATTTTGTAGTAAAGTGATACATCAAGATTATTCTTGGAAAGGGAAAAAAATATGCTTTTTTGTGATGGGTCACACGACCTAGGTTGTCATTTGAGAAGATTCAAAATGGCGGCCGTACGCTAGACGCTGATGTCAAAAACATTTGACATTTGCCCAAAAATATGCAAAACAGAGTCCCATTCATCGTCCTAGGATTTCATAACTTCTCCTTCATCCGTTTCAAAGATAATCCCTTGGTACGAGACTTTTCAGCAACGCTGTATATTATGATTTTCAATATGTCTCAGTCGATAAATGTTCCGCCTCCAAAGCCGATACCATGGTATTTTATGGATGAAATATTACAACAAACTAGAATACTAACTTAAAATCAAACTTCAAAATGTACTTACAGCCATAACTAATGGTGCAATATACTTCCAGCAAATCATCCAAAATAAACAAGGTCTTATGCTCATCATTTTTTCTATGCAATCAGCTAATCTCTCAACTCCAAAGAACCATGAGAT
Source organism: Galerucella pusilla (assembly GCA_910591695.1). NCBI lineage: Eukaryota > Metazoa > Arthropoda > Insecta > Coleoptera > Chrysomelidae > Galerucella > Galerucella pusilla. The sequence goes on from CAJUYI010001741.1 coordinate 25,782, forward strand.
TGCTATCGTTTGAAAGAAGCAAACCCAAAGTAATGATATTCCACTTGCTGAATAATAATCCATTAGCTGGAAAACGTACATCCCACCCTGGAAAATACCGATTGTTAAAAAGTGGTAAGTTGAAAATATGTATTCTCCAGAGACAATCCCAAACGCATCCAGAATACAAACTGAACGTATATTGCGGCGCAAGCGCGTGTACGGATTAGTTCCGGATATATTCGACTTTTTAAGCTTCCCGAACGCACTTTGCACAACTAAGAATATTATTTATTGTATGATATCCACATTTTTCAGTGAGTATTGAATTGGAATTTCTAAATAATTACCTTGGTGCCCAATAATAACAATATTCTGGACAAATACAACGAGAAAATTGCAAAATACACCGATCTTGCAATTGAGGTAAGACAGATGTGGCATGCAGAGAAAATAGAGGTGGTACCGATCATCGTTTCATCTACGGGACTAATTCCCAAAACTCTACAAGATAGCCTCACCAAACTAGGTCTTCAAAAAAATACTTACATCGATCTGCAGAAGGCTGCCATCCTAAATACCTGTCACACTGTCCGTAAATTTCTGAATATGTGACTTCCGAGCCTAATCCCGTTTGCGTTTACACACGCTCGGGATAGGTGAACATTACCAGCAAGTGCTGAGCAAGTGTATACTTGAAATGATAATAGTAATAATAATTTATGAAATCAAACAATTTTATTTTGTAAAATCTACATTGTAATGTAATGTAATTACAATGTAGATTTTACAAAATAAAATTGTTTGATTTCATAACTTACTATGGATCTACATCAAGTAAAAGCCTCATCTATTCAAGTAATAATAATAATTATAATGGTGATGATAATAATAGCTAATCATTGATTCAGTTATACTGAAACAGGCGCAAAAGGAAAAGCCCATCATCCACGCGGCTTTCGTAGATTACAGGAAAGCATTCGATAGCGTTCTACATTCCTGGCTTGTTAAAGTTCTGCAAATTTGCAAAGTACATCCCGCTGTTGTTACTTCTCTTGAATCATCGATGAAGCACTGGTAAACGAACCTTATTTACAAATAAATGGCCAATACCTCCAAACTGATAAAATTTATATCCCTAGGGGGATCTTCCAGGGTTTGGTTTTGTTTGGCAATGAGCCCACTCTCCAATCTACTCCGATACTACGATACGGATTACGGCTATAAACTTAAAGCCAACAGGAACACTAGCTGCACTGTTTCCCACCTTTTATATATGGATGTCATCAAAATATACGCATCAAACCAGCGTCAAATTTAACATTTACTTAATATCACTGAGAAATTCTCAAGTGATATACAAATGGGATTTGGATTAGACAAGTGTAAAACCTTAAATATCGAGAAGGGTAAAATCGTTAACTGAGATGTGTTACTACCCAATGGTAATATTATAACTGCCATGCAAAATGGTGAGACCTACAAATATCTAGGATTTCAGCAAGCTAAGCTACTAGACCAAAAGCAAGCAAAAATCAAAATTAAGAGCCAGTTCACTCAAAGGGTAACTAATTTATCAAAATCCTAACCTAACCTACGCCATACCGATCCTGACATACTCATTTGGAATTCTGAAGTGGACGAAGACAGAGCTGGAGGATATTCAAAGAACAACCCGTACCATGATGACCAAACACAAATGTCACCATCCGACATCATCAGTTATCAGGACAACACTACCAAGAAGAGAGAGAGGGAGAGGTCTAGTGGACATAGTTAATTTACATAACAAACAAATATCTAAACTCCAAGAATTCTTCATTGCCAGGGCTGAAACATCTGAATTGCATGAGATGGTCGCAGAAGCAGATAAAAACTATCCCCCATTAAATCTTGTAAGCCCAGATATGAAACTTGAAATCTTTATAGGTGGAGTGGGCCCAGAAAGCGCTCCATGGTCGACATCATCACGACCTCAATCAACCCCATATCGACAAAGGAGCATTGAATAAGTAGCTCTCTGATGGAACATTATTTCCAGGAACAGGAGGATTTATGATGTCAATTCTAGACCAAGTAATTAATACCAACAATTACAAGAAATTTGTCATAAAAGATCCAAACATCGCTTCGGACAAGTGCAGAAGGTGTCAACAAATAGTAGAGACGATACAACACATTACGACGGGATGTTCAGCCTTAGCTAACATTGATTACCTACGCAGGCACAATCAACTTTGCAGCATCATCAATCAGAAGTTGGCCAACAAATTTTTATTAGCTAACACCTACACCCCTTATTACAAGTACCATCCGCATTCGGTTCTGGGGAATGCTGATTTTAGACTATACTACGATAGGTCAATTATCACCGATAGACGGGTGACGAATAATCGGCTTGATATTGTAGTTGTGGATAAAAAAGCTAACTCGGTTCTTCTGGTGGATGTTGATGTACCCAATAATATCAATATTTTAGACAAATACAACTAGAAAATTGCAAAAGTGTATACTTGGAATGATGATAATAATGATAATGATAATAATAATAACACCCCGTGCGGGTGCTGGTCCTCTATCGGGCGCTTCCCCAGGTGGTGGATAGGGGAAGGCCCTTCATATATGGAAGGTATCGGGGAAATTGAATACCTCGGAGCAAACCAGAACCAGTAACTTTCAGAACACGACGGACTCCATGTTAGGAGCGGTACTCCGACAGCGTCTGTTGTTCATTGAAGGAGCGGCTAAATCGTCAACCGATAGTATGTCTAATATGATGTCAAATTGTAACACTAGATTACCCCAGGTGGATAGAGCGGAGTGCTCGGAATCCCACACTGCTATTGTACCTAGTACATCGGCTGACTGCTCCACGGATTCTGGGGGGGAGCAGTAATTCGATTGTAAATTCCGGGTAAGGTGAATCGACATTACAACACCTTAAACTCTTGTCCCGTTCAAGCTGGTGATAGAAGGGCTTGTTAGAAAAATGATCCAACTTCTACCTCGGCTAGAGGTAGGCGCAGCGTGACACCAAGTAGCGCTACTGTGAGCCACACTCATGAGGAAAACAACATCAATTCTCATCCACCGGTTTCTGCTGTTTCTGGAGTGACGCAAGTCGGCACATCCACGACTACAAAAGCTGGAAAGCCCAGGAAGCGCATGAAGTGGACTGTTGAGCTGAACTTATTCATTGTGCGCTCCCACTTACTTTGAAATCACCAAAATAGAAACTGATATCACAACATACAGATACACCCTCTACCGCATTCGTTGAACATTTTCCAGAATTTCAGCATCTCACGGAACAACGTATTACTGACCAACGTCAAAGTATTGTAAAAAACAATCTACTACACGATCCGACGTTGCAAAAAATTCGAGGAGGAGTCCTTGACCTACAAGATGAGGGAGATAACATAATTACCGATCATGATTCACATGAATCGGAGAATGAACAAGGAGACAACAATGGCGTTGAGAAAACAAACATTGATTGATTAAGAACAGCTTGAAACCGTTGAGGCGATTAACAAACAGAGTGAGAAAGATCTATCGAAAAATCAGAACTTATACAGGTCACCCACATAACATAACATAACATAAACAACATGTATGTGAATATATGGATTTACTCAGGCAAAAATTATAAGCAAAATCCCAACGTTTATCACGATATGTCAAGTGCACGAAAAGGAAACAACAAAATTACTTATTCAATAGCAATCAGTAGTTATTTAACAGGCAACTGAGCGGTACAGTAAACAATCACAACCAAAGTCCTCCAAATAAAGATGGGCTGACGGAATACTGGTCTTCACTATGGTCGAAGCCTGTTGAATATAAATCCAACGCTCACTGGATAAGAACTGAGAAGGAAAAAACCAATATTGAACCAATGTCTTTCGTTAACTTGACAACAAGCCAGGTAACCGAAGCTATAAAGAGTTCAGTAATTGGAAGATACCAGGAGTTGACCATGTCCAAAACTTTCAGTATAAGAATTTTGACAGTCTACATGAAGCAATGGCAACATCATTTTCACCTATTTCGCAACATCCAGAAGATACACCACCATTTCTGACACTGGGTTCGACCCACTTGCTTCCCAAAACGCATTGAACTTACGATCCTTCGAAGTATAGGCCCATAACCTGCCTTCCAACTATATTCAAAATATTTATTCAAATAGTAAGCTGTATATGAAATGTAATGTCAAAATGACAATACACATCATGCAGAGTGTCTGATTAACACATGATTAACAACAAACAGAAACTTAGAAACTTTGCACCTTTGAGCAGAGCTTCCAGAAAAAACAGAAAATTTAGACTCAAAATGGGCTCTCAATATGAAGTCGTTGATCAAAAAACACATCTGAAGAATTCTACATGTTTCTATTGCCTCACCAACTAATATTATCATAAGTTGCTGGAAAATTCATTGTTATTTTTGTAGCTACCATATACTATCATTCTTTCATTGGGAATGTGAGTTTTATTTCATCAATAAGCTCCAGAATTTCAAGAAGACCTTATCCGTTTTTGAATTTTTCCATGTAGGTACTCATGGTGGAGTTTCTCATTCATTCAACTCTCGACAATTATTTTTCAATTATACACTTAAAACACGTTATATATTGCATTTACCTGTGTTACCATAGGGATGCCAAGTAGGAACATAACCGCACAAACTCCTGCAGTGAATGAATGCCTATGTTTTCTTAGACTTTCAGGCCAATTATCCATAAATCCTGTTACGAAAGATTCTACCAAACAGAATTCGCTGTCGATACCCAGTAGCTGAAAATAAACAGGAATAGAAAATTTCGAGAATCAATCAAATGTGCCATTTTTTGTAAACAGTTCTTATCAGTATTCTGTTCAATCATTCGAAATAGGAGTAAATAAGCTTTTGCGCGATCGATATTTTTTGTTCATTCACAGCATTGGTTGTCAGGACGGTAGGTTGAGTTCACTGGTTTCTAAGTCTAACACGTCGGTAAGTGAATTACTCACCGACGTCTTAGCCCTACATACATTTAAGTGGTCCTGAATAATATATTACTCTATTCATTACACAAAAGGGAAAAAAATAAGATTTATATTTTTTTAATGAACAGAATCAAACAGAACAATATATAAAGTAATAAATAACTTAAAAACAGTTCCACCAAAATGCAAATTATATTTTAAACTGATCGAGAAGTATAAATGTCACTTTTGACATTTCGTTCATTTCGAAGGAATTCAAATTATTTTATTCGAAATTTATTTCTATACATTGCTGTCGACCGGTAAACAACCCTTACCGTTCTTAATACTTAATATACTATAATATTGCCACTACTTCTCAGAACCTTAGGGCCAACTGCACCGGTGCTACTTAAGCATTTAAGTGAGACTTGGGGAATATGTGTGACTGCACCGCTTCGTAAGTCGTTCAACGTATGTCGAAGTGTAGGTTCTACTTAAGTTCTGCTTATGTGAAAGTGGGGTTATGTCTTGGCACTTGGCAGATCCAATTATCAAAATAAACAGCCGGTTTTTTAATGCAGACTTAAATCTAAGGGTTTACTATCTCCGGTCTAGTGGTAACCCCAGTGTTAAATTTTGGAAGCGTTTATCACTGCGATTCATCCCAAGAGCTAACTAACCCACTGAGACGAGTGTTGCCAAGTTTTAGTTCAACTTTGATTGGGTGAAAATATAATCACGTGATTGATTGCTATGGTTTCAAAATTTTATGGTTCTCTGGTTATATAGATCGTTTGTTCCACTGGTTTTTGTAGTTTTCAACCTGTTGTTTCGACATTATTTTTTTAATTTGGAAATCCATTTTATATTCAATGGCTGGAAAAGGGGTCCCCAATTTCAGTGTTACTGAACGGCAATTGCTGATAGAACCGGCAAATGAATATGAGCACGTTCTGGAGAATAGGTAAACCAATGAGGTAATGTGGATGGATTTATTCTATTTTTTACCGTATACTTTTTATTTCCTAAATTCAAAAAATCTAATACTTCATCATAACCATCATCATATTTTTTTTTAAGATAATTCGAGGTCGCTGAACACAAAAATGAGAAAAAAAATGTACGCTCTCTCACCAAAAACGAGTTATGAATTTTTAAAGATATGTTGAGATGAGCACTGCACTGGTTTTATTGACACATTATAACTTTTATAATGATCTTTTAATACTGCTACACAATGTTAGTGATACACTATATTTGCCTTTTACGATAATAATCTAACACGCACATTAAAAAAACACTATGATATTGATATATATCTCTTGTAAATTCTTTTTTAATTCCATACTTATATATTTTGAATTTTGACGTTTCCCTCTAATATAATGACTGACAGTGACACATAAGCTTCGTCTGTTTCCTTTTAGCCGTAAAGCTTGTTCCCACTAGCATATTCAGCCATCATTAGTTACTTGAAAAAAAGTTGCTGTTTCGATGTGCATTCGTGTGGAATAGAAATTATTAGACACTTTTTCGAGAAGGGAAGAAAATAAACATGTATATGTTTATAGATAGACATGAATATCAAATGATTTTTATTTCATATGATGTTTTCCAAAAAGGGGAACGTTGTCAAATTTAGTAGTAACATAACAATATTGAAGTGAATATGTGGATATCAGAAAATAAGAAATAGAAAACTGAAAAAAAACAAGGAAACCTAGGCCCAAACCCGGTTAATCAAAGTGTAACTATGTATAAAAATATCAGAAAATAAGAAATAGAAAACTAAAAAAAAGCAAGAAAACCCAGGCCAAAACCCGGTTGATCAAAGTGTAACTATGTATAAAAATATCAGAAAATAAGAAATAAAAAACTAAAGAAAACAAGAAAACCCAGGCCTAAACCGGCGCGCATTCATGTGAAATACAAATCATTAGACACTTTTTCGAGAAGGGGAGGGGAATAAATATGTTTGTCCCTTTCCTTTTCTTCATCTCTCCACTTCAAATTGACTTTTTTTCAAGTAACTAATGATGGCTGAATATGCTAGTAGGTACAAGTTTTACAACTAAAAGGAAACAGACGAAACTTATAGGTCAGTCATTATATTAGAGGGAAACGTCAAAATTCAAAATATATAATTGTGAAGTTGAAAAAGAATTCACAAGAGATATATATCAATATCATAGTGCTTTTTTAATGTGCGTGTGAGATTAATAGGTATCGTAAAAAGCAAATATAGTGTATCACTAACATTGTGTAGCAGTTATAAAAGATCATTATAAAAGTTTTAATGTGTCAATAAATTCAGTGCAATGCTCATCTCAACTCAACTTCAAAAATTCATAACTCGTTTTTGGTAAGAGAGCGCACATTTTTTTTCATTTTCGTGTTCAGCGATCTCGAATTAACTTTTAAAAAAATATTTCATGAAAATCCGCGTTGTACCACTGAACTAGACTTTTACCTAGTTGGAAATCTCCTCTATATAATGGATAAGTTACTAAAGGCTCTGGGAATCATTTCTAGTTCGAGCAGCTCTCGAAAGTCTTCATCATATTCTGTAAAATCTTGTAAATTAGCTCTCGATTCTTCCAACTCCCCATTTTGTTCAAAATAATTCGCACTAAATAAAAATCGGGATAAATATATTTTTATATATATTTATTTTTTCACTTATCAATGGAAATCAAAAATAACTGTAAAACGTCAATTGCAAACCTAAATTGTCGAATTGAAGCAGACAAACAGATAGAACAAGTAAAATTGTATTGTTCCGTGTTTGATGGTAAACTGATGGTAAACTTTTTGAAGGTTAACCAGTTAGTGAACATCTAAATTCTCGTGTCACAACAACCTTTTGAAGTTAACCAATGGTTAACTATAACAATCGTTTAACCTACCGAGCTACAACACACCCTTAGAGCGAGTTGTATCAAACACCTAAACTCGGTTTAATTGTGACTGATGTTTAGAATGGTGTAACTGTTGATAATAAATACATCAATCAGTCACAGTCCAAACATCAGCTATCATTAAACCGAGTTTAACCTTTCAGTGGTCGCGTACTTGTCTATGAGACCGGGTTATTCGTTTTCTGGATAAATTTTAAAGAAAAAGAGGGGATGGTGGTATGCCTCTCTCAGTAGCTGTAACGATCGCGGGTAGCAATGCCTAGTGCAAATTTGACTGTGGTAGAGTTTGTAGTTTTTTTTATAAATAATAAACCGGTGTCACAGACCGGCGCGACTGATTACGTTACAGTTTTTTGAGTGATGAAGTAAGTAGTAGATGTTTTTTAATCGTTTCGCCTCCAAGAAATAACAGACCAAGAAACAGCTGCTGCAGAAGTTAATGTTCCAACAGGTAGATGTGCCGAGTGTGGGTGGCGGAAAAATCGAAAAACGAGATTTTCCTGCTATCAGTGCAATACTTATATGTGTTTGGAGCATTTAACACCGATATGTTCTAGGTGCAAACAAACCCCGACAGAAGTGGAATAATTAGGAAATTTTATTTTGAATACATTTAGTATTATTTAGAATGTTGCTTTTTGTTATATTTTTCTACTCACAATGTTGTATTTTTTTTATTTTTGTACCTAGATAAAGTTCTACATTTTTGAAGTTATTTTTTTCATCTATTTTTTTTGCGGATAAAAAATATGTTTTATATGTTAAAATTTAGTGATAATATTTAATAATGATCAGTTAAATAATATGTCGACGGTCAAACGACAAAAAAGGTTAAGGAAAAATTTTTTTGCAACCCGGTCTCAGAGACAGTGCGCGACCAAACTCGCTACAAATATTCGCGCGACCACTGGAGGGTTAAGTGTTTGATACAACTCGCCCTTAGTCTAATACAGAAAAACTAATTCATACATGTCGTGTAACTATTTCATGAAATATTTATTTATGTATTGAGAGCGAATAGTGATACATAATTGCTTGAGAGTAATTGTTACCGGTAATCACTCGAAAGCAATAATGTCACGTTTCTGCTCGTAATAATAATAGAAACAAATATAAAGTAGAATTTATGAAAACTGTCAGTTTAAATATGTCAATTCAAATACGTTTCAAACTTTTATATCTGTCACTGTCAATACAATTGTGTTTGTAGTATCGGTTGTTATGGGCAACGAGCGTTTTGCCATTTTTTACGCTTGGCGAGCGTAAAGTAATTCTCCTCAAGAAACGTTGACTTTTCGCTGTTAATAGCAAGCGAAAAAGCCTACTTTCCAATGAGATTGTAGGAGAAATAATTTTTTATTCACACGTCAGTAAATCTGTCATTTTTCGAGTGTGTAGGCGACCGTAAAGTTTCATTTTTCCTCCGCCGGAGCTTTAGTTTTCACTCTCGCGCCGGCGGAGAGAAAAGTATTATCATAGTAGCATAGATAGAAACAATTCGGAATTAGAACCGGAGACGCAATAATTGTGAAAAATGAATTCATATTGTTGACAGTGTCCACTGACAGCTTTGTGTAATATTACTATAGCAACAACCTGTGCCTACTCACCGACACCGGTCTAAACCGCCTTGCGAACTCAATTATGCTTAAAAATTATGACTATCAAAAAGAAACGTTTTTGCATTAATCTGTCGACATTTGAAGAGAAAACAGCATATTTCATTTGGGGGGAAATATGTGTTCCGCATCCGCGCGACTCTGCTGTACTTCCTGAATCGTTGAGAAAATATATAAACATTTAATCAGAAGATTTTTCCAATTTCTAGTAAGAGTCAAGGTTGTAAATGATAAATAGGAAGTGATAAGTTTTTCTTTACATATTTTTATTGGAAAAAGGTATGCAAAAAATGTTATCTTAATTATATCTTGAAATCATATTATATCAATAATGTTTTATACGTTTTTACTATATACACTTTGTTCGTTAAATATTTATCTTCATATTTCAGAAGTATCAAGTTTTATTTTGAAAAAATAAAGAAGATTCCTATAAAAATTGTTATTTTCGCTGATAATACAAAAAATCCCTAAATCCAATGTGAACTAATCAATTTTGTGGTTTTACATTCTTGATCTAAAAAGTTTTCCCAAAATTTTTACGCAAACCCCATTAAATTAATTTAAGTTTTATTGAAGAAACTTTATATTAATATTTTCCTGTAAACTTGAGATTCCTAAAATGTACAAGATGATGAAAAGTGTCGTATTTCGTAATTAGGAAAAATTAATTATCCGTAAGTTTGATTTATGGAACAGACCTCCTAAATAATAGTTTCTATCCTTCGGAAAATTATTTCAATGCCTCCTTATTACATAATAATATATATTTTCCATTGAGATACTTGATTAGGATATATTTTTGATTAAAATATATATACATACCAGGTGTCCCAGGTTATCGTATACATGCCATATCTCGCTCAATTGACAAGATGATTGATAAATAAAAAAACTGCATTGAATGGCATTGAAGTACCTTCCTAATGACTTCTAAAAAATTGTTTTACATTTGACAGACCTCTGACAGCTACCTCTAACTTTTTATTTTTATGGCACCCCCTGCATATTGTCATTGAAAATTGCGTATCGTTTTATTTCGAATACAACGATAGCACATACTTGGTATTTTTTCCAATTAATAATAACAAAAATATCAATATTTTCTGAAGTATGAATTTCAACTGGAATACCTCTGATACAATTCAAATACAAACAAAAAATTACAGCAAATGTTCAAAATTATTTCCTGCAGAATCCATGCGAGCTGCAAAACGTGTTTGAAGCATTCTTGTATAGGCCGCCTGAATCATATCTGGTGTAATGCTATGACATGCTCCACGAATGCGATCTTTAAGATCATCTAAATCAACAGACTGTGTTTGATAAATCAATTCTCCAAGATAACCCCACAAAAAATAGTCCAGTGGTGTTAGGTCCGGTGAGCGAGGAGGCCCAGCTATAGGTCCGTAAGTACCAATCCACCCGTTGGAAAAAAGTTGATCAAGATGCTTCGCAACAATGCCTGCATGAGGTGGAGCACCATCCTGTTGCCAGATAATTGAATTCCACCCTGCCAACGGAATGTCTTCCATAAGTCAGGTAATGTGTTTTTGAAAATCCAAATACCTCTCTCCAGTCACTGTGCCCTCATAAAAGTACGACCCAATCAAATGACCATTGAATAACCCACACCACACATTTGCACCCCAAACTCTTTGAAAACCAATTGAATGAACCCAGTGTAGATTTTCGTTAGACCAATAATGGGCATAATGTGTATTCACTTGTAACGATATCCCCCTGGAATATCTATCTAGAGACGACAATGGTTCGATACAAAGCTGTTTTTACCAAGCCAGTGTAGATATAAGAGGACGACCGAGAATCATAGCAGGCAGTCTAGCGAGGTATTGACTCGGTGGGCTTCCTTTCTCCGGTTGGCAAGGTACTGACTTGTCGACAATCCCTCTTCTCGTTCAGCAGGGTATTGACCTGTCTGAATTAACATGTCCACGCTGAAGGTGAGAATCCTGAACCGTTTATGTACGAAAGGTACTGACTTTCGTACTCCTCCTAAGTTCCTGTCCGTAAGGTACTGACTTAGGGATATTCTATCCTCACGAAAGGTACTGAGTTTTGTGATCCTTTGAAGCTCCTGTCCCTAAGGTACTGGCTTAGGGATACTCTATCCTCGCTGAAGGTATTGACTTCAGGGAGGGTTACAAATGGCGCCCGAGCAGTAAAAAAAAGATAGAAACAGATTGCATTTGCCAGACAAGAAATACAGCAAACGGAAGAATTTGGATTGTGGGTAAGACAAATATTGATAATATTTTATTATATCAGACGACGAGGAAAATTTGAACCAAGACGGATCTGTGAAAGTTGGTTGGATCTACAAGCTGAATAGATATGAATTAATAGCAGAACTGAACAGCCAATATTCAACAGATCACACGTAACTTTAACGTTTATAAACGGGAAAACACTTAGAGCATTACTGGACACAGGAGCTCAAAACTCATTTATTGAAGAAAAAAAGAAAAATGTCCTACAAGAACACAGTACAAATGTAACATACCAAAACATGAAAATTACATTAGCAGACGGCAGATCCAGCAACACAGAATACAGTTACACAGTAGACTGTTCCATAAACAACAAATGGATCAAAGCTAAATTACATTTCCTCCCAAATTCCTCATCCGAAGCAGTTATAGAAATACAAAAGATACAAAGATGGGGACTGAATTTGAGAAATATTTAAAACGAGGTAAATACAACAACTGAACACCGACCGTTACACAGGAAAATTAGCCATGTTGCCAACCGGATACAGACCAATCCAACACCCGAAGAGATACCGTCCATTGCACCGGAATACTCAAACGTTTCCTCGACAGACCAGATCGATATAAACCCAACTGTAAGCTATACCAAAAAGCAGGAATTGCAAAACCTACTTCAAGTACAACTCCACAAGTTCAAACAAATCAAAGGGATTACATCTCTCATAGAACACAAAATCAAACTGAAACACAACACACCGATTAAACAAATATACAGACCGCGACACCTCGCAATGTTGAAGATAATAGACGACGAGATAGACAAGATGTTAGAAGGAGGAGTAATAGGAAGGTGAAACAGTCCATACAGCTCTACGATTGTCTTGGTGAAGAAAAAGGATAAGAAAGGCTACCGATTCTCCATAGATTTCAAAAAAATTTATGAAATCCCAGAAAAAGATGCTTACCCGTTACCATACATCAACCACATACTGGAAAAACTAAAGTCAGCCAAATATTCCAGCTTTCATAGCACCAGGAGAAGGGCGTTTCCAGTTCAAAGTACTACCATTTGAACTCCACGCAGCCTCCGCAACTTTTCAACGCCTATTAGACACAATAAAATCGGACCAGAAATGAAACCACACGCTTCCGCCTACTTAGATGATATCATAGTCCTGGGAGCCACATTCGAGGAACACCTAAGAACCGTAAAAGAAGTTCTACACGGATTACAAAAAGCCAAACTAAGGGTTAATTTCGAAAAATTTAAGTTCTGCAGAGTATTACATACTTGGGACACGTGGTTAACAAAACAGGAACCAAAGTAGACGAAAATAAAAGAAAGCGATGGTCGAATACCCTGCACCGAAAACAATAAAACAGCTCCGCCGATTCAAGCATTTGAAAATCTTGAATCACTTCCCACGCAGGCCCCAATACTGATATGCCCGGATTTCTCAAGAAGATTTTATTTACAGACCGACGCATCCAATGACGGATTAGGGGTGGCTCTCTTACAGAAATACGATTCAGGTCAAAAACAAGTAATGGCGTACGTAAGCAGGACGTATAGCAAAATGGGCAATGACATTACAACAGTTCGACTTCGATGTGATATACCGGAAAGGAAACCAAAATGTACTAGCCGACGCACTATCCAGAGAACCAGTAGATTTAATATGCACAATAAATACAGAAGATATACAGACAAATGAATGGTACAGCAAAAAAATTAAATGAGTAGAACACAACCCCAAACTCTTTCTAGACTACGCTATCAAGGACGATCAACTATTTAGACACTTCTGGGATAAATACGTTTAGAAGAAACGGAAACCCCTCAAACCCCTGGAAACTCTGCATTCCTAGTAGCAAAAGAAAACAACTCATCGCAGAGAACTACGAACAAACCACAGCAGAACACCTAGGAATAGCAAAAACAATAACGCGACTAACTAGGAAATACTACTGGTCGCAACCTTTGTGAGAAGCTGCAAAAACTGTCAACAGTACAAAGTACAGCAAAACCAGACTCCAGGATTCATGCACAATGCATAATATTCAGAAATCTTTTTTGTATAACTTCAAGTGAGTGGATGCGTGTCTCAGACGAGCAACCCCAGGTATTTGTAGATATACCGTACCGGATATGGCTTTCTACAAGTGAGTAGTATAATATTTTCAATTGTCTAATGGGTAAGATCTTCTTCAGTAACCTAACGTAGGTTCTAGTGGCTACTGATAATTTCTGGTGAGGCATATTTTTATGTATTCGATTGTTTTTTACCTCCTACGCTACTTATTTATCCTTATTAACAATTAGTATGGGAACAAACTATTGTTCAATTAGAATTAATCAGAGATGATATTACAAGCTGAAAGAGCCATTAAAAGGAATGTACAGAAAACTGCTGCCATTAGAGATGAGATAAGAGATAGGTTAAGAGTCTATTTTGTTTGTATGTACGATGCCGTTGATGAACGAATATCGTTTACGATCGATAAATGTTATTCTGTATCCAAAATGCTAACGAATTCCTCGTTAGAAATAGCCGTTTATGAACGACAGCCAGAAACGTAACTTTGGCTATAAAAATTTGTCTATTTTTGTGATAAGATTACATTATGGAAATTGTTGAAGAGGAAATTGATCGGTGGTATGGTGTAGTTATTTTATATTCAAAAAGAAATATTCATTTTCTTACATATTGATGGGATATTTTCAAGTGAGAAATTCGTAACCTCAACTCATTGACATATGAACGTCAATGCCTCAGCTGAGCTTTTCTTTTATCCAACCATAACGAAGAGCCATAACCTCAAATTGCAGTTGAAAGTTGAACAACGTTGTCACATTGTGAACTATTGGGAAAAGTAGAATTCGATAGATGGCGCTCTGAATTATTGTCAATGTCATCTTAGCAACGAGTAAAGCAAATTAGCTGCCGTATAAGCCCTTTGATATTCAAGTGGTTTTATTTTGCTGTTTTAATTATTTTCAGTGTGTGTTTTGTGAAACTTTCGCTTTTTTTTTATTGTGCTTTAGTATTGGGTGTTGTTAAACTAAATTTTGACTCCTAATCTTTTTATTTTTGGAGTAATAGGTTGATATTTGTGAAAAGTACAACAAGCGTTCAATTAACTGTTTAGTTTTAGGTCTGATTTCGTGTTTTTATTTTATTTTTGATACAATTATATCTACAAAAGTTGCAGGGAAGGTAGGTTTGTATTCGAGTAATATTTTTAATCTTTAATACCGACTTATTTTCCCTTTGATATGCAATGAAAACAAATAATAAAATAACATAACCTCTTCCATAATATCTCTGATTATAAAAGAATATTACCTCTGAAATGATGACAGTTGAGTAAAATAGAAAAACACAGTTTCAAACTTGTCACTGACACAAAATTAAACAAATAAAGTACAAATTTACGGTAATTACGTTGACTTGAATATAATACAAAAACAATGCAAAACGAATTATCTTACTCGTTGCGTTAGTTACAATTTTCTCCGCCAGAGGTCTCATCGAATTCTACTCTGCCCAATATCAAAGTTGGTAAAAATATTGACACGAAAAACGTGAAAAAACATCACAGGATATTACAGTAGTTAATTTCACAGTGAATCATTCATTTCATGTCGTAAACGACAATTTTTCTATATCAGCCGATGCTATCTAAATATAAATGTACGTTAAACTATTCATTCTGGACCATGTCAATTATGGTCGCCTCAGGTTACATAACTGTTCCACCAAGGTGCGAAGTGATTCGGAAAATCAACGACCTCAAAAGTATAAAAAATGACTCTTTGTTAAACAATCAATAACTACAGCCAGGTGTATTTTTAGCTAGAAGTATAATATCAAAGGGAAATCCTTATGTGCGGTTTCTGAACACAAAATTCGAAAGTGTAGTCATAAAAAATCCAAATATTGGGACAACAGATCTCAATCAATTTGATAGCTATAATATAAAAACCCAATCCGAAAATAGAAACGAATCTTCAATAAAATCTTTGGAACAAAACATACCAGAATTTGTTAAAAAGGATGTACTTCATCTTTGCAAAGATTTCTCAGACGTATTTGCCTCAGAGATAGCCAAAATTACTGCAAATAATTTTCACAAACAAAAGTTAAAGGTAAAGGATTGCACCCCTGAAAAATTATCGTATACCATATTCACAAAAACAAGAAATTAACACGCAAGTTCGAAAGATGCTGGAAAATGATATAATTGAACCTTTAGTACCGCGACGATCAGTGGACGGGCAAAAATATTGGTGGATAGTCATCGACTTTTGTCAAATAAACAAGAAACTAGTTCCGAACCAATTCTAGATAGCTCGGATCGATGAGGTTCTCGATCAGCTTGGTAGGTCTAACCTAATATCAGGATTTCATCAGATGAAGATGAAGATTCGCGCGACATTACATTGTTTACCGCGGACTCCGGATCTTACCGATTTAAAAGACTACCCTTTGGTCTAAACGTCGGCCCAAATAGCTTCGCGAGAATAATGTCCTTAGCTTTCGCTGGTATTACACCCGAAAGGGAATTTTCGTATATGGATGAACTTATAGTCATTTGATGTTCTGAAAAACACCATCTCAGAAATCTGAAAAGCGTATTTGAAACATGTAGGAAATTTAATCTAAAACTTAATCCCGAAAAATGTAAATTTTTTGAAAGGGAAGTCACATATTTGAGTCATAAGATCACAGATAAAGGGATTTTACCCGACGATAGCAAATATAATACTATAAATAAATATCCAGTACCTATTAACGTTGACGAAGTAAAAATATTCGTAGCATTTTGTAATTATTACCGCCGGTTTATTCCCCTATAACCCAACTACTGAATAAATTGACAAGGAAAAACACCGAATTCGTGTGGACACCGGAATGCGGAAAATCTTTTAATCCCTTCAAAAACGCTTTGATCAGCCCACAAATACTTCAATACCCAGATTTCTCTAAGCAATTCATTTTAATTACAGACGCATCCACTTCTGCTTGTAGTGGAGTTTCGTGTCAAAACTTCGACGGTGTTGAGCTTCCAGTGGCGTTCGCATCACGTCCATTCACTGAAAGCGATTTGATTAAACCGATAATATTGAAGGAATTATTAGCTATACATTGGGCAATAAATTATATTTCAAATGTTATTTATACGAATCTCAAAATTTTTTGGTAAAAAGCGATCACAAACCTCTTAAATATTTATTTTCTATGAAAGATCCTTTTTCGAAATTAACTGGGATGAGGATTAGATCAGGAAAAGTATAATTTTGATATAGAATATAATAAAAGGTTCTGACAATGTTGCAGATGCACTGTCAAAAATTAGTTTTGACGACCTAAAAGAAGTTCAAAATACAAATTGTCAAATTTTGTGTGGTGGTGTGTTCTCTTCCTCAAGCTCCTTTCGATCTTTGATAACATTCTCGAAGTTCTTGCGAAAGATATATCGGGTGCTCATGTGGTCTGTTGGTATTTTAAAGATGTCGTCATCCACATGCCTTATCTCTGTGTATACTCTCTCATATGCCACGTTGTGGTCTGATGCTTTTTTCAGTCGGATTAGTGCTGCCCTTTCTTGGCACATTATGACACAATGTAGCGGAGGAAGGTCTAGCACTGTCTCCAGCACCGCTGTAGGAGTAGTCCTCATTGCTCCTGTAATGCCAATGCATGCAAGTCTTTGGAACTTGCTTAGTTTAAGCATAGCAGAGGACTGTCTGATCTTTGGCCACCATACCAGAGATGCATATGTGATCCTGGGGATGACAACTATTTTGTACAGCCAGTGTACCATGCTGGGTCTAAGTCCCCATTTAGTGCCGTAAGTGGGTCTGGCAACCGTGAAGGTCACCTCTGCTTTCTTGATCACGTGCTGAAGGTGTCGGTTCCAAGTTAAGCCTGGGTCTAGGTCTAGGTTTTAGCTTACACTGCATGATTAATTTCAATTTCATTCCAGTCAACTTGTATATCCATTGTCAGCAAAATAATACATCCAATTGTGGTTCAGTTGAATATTTGTGAATCTATTTTTGCGTTTATTGGAATTTACTTACTTCGCAAGTTTGTTGTTATTCAAAGGGATTTACAAGAATCAAGTTCTCTAGTACTCTCTGTCATTTGTTTATTCACGATGAATAGCTTCTTGGGACAATTTTGAATAAAATGGAGCCGTCTATTGACAGTTGCTAAGATGTTGCTAGGGAAGCCGTGCGATTTACTTCACATCTGTGCGTTTTTTTTACAGTGCGTAATAGACGTCATCACATTGATACCGACTGTGTGTTATTGACTGATTATAGGGGGGGTCGTAGGTAAATATTATTATTATCACCCTTTTGAAAGTAAGTTTCAGATTTGTGTGGCGTTATAATAGTATGATACCATTATCTTGACATCTATTATATTAATATGTCTATCAACAGTGATATGAAAGTATTAGTGAGCAGAAATAGATACATATCATGTAGTTTTGCATTTGATGACATGGGTACATTTTTTCACATTCGGAATCAGAATGGGACCGAGTAGAGTTCAATGTAACTCGTTCACCTGAGTGTTTGGTAAAATTATAAAATAGAGGTGACAATTAAATAGTATTTTTATCAACAGCAACCCGAGCTATTACACCTATTCACTATCCAGTGGTCCACTTATCTCAATATCCTAGCTGCTGGTCACCTTTTTTGAATGGCACACATTTAGTATACTTGAAAGGACTGAACACAATCTTATTTTGAAAGTCGTCCGATAATTTCACCCCCATTCCAGTGATATGAATACAATCACACAAAAAGATGATTATTTGATATAATGAAATGAATTATGAAATCTTACCAACAGCATAAAGAAGAACGTAGCTGCCCAGAATGAAGAGCCTGGTAGTTTCAGAACTACCTGTGGGTATGTCAAGAATGCAAGACCTGGTCCACTTCTAACTACATTTCCTACATCTGTACCTTGCTGCAGCGCTAGATGTCCCAAAATTGAAAAAGTTACAATTCCAGCTATCACAGAAGTCATGGTATTCACAACACAAGTGATCAAAGCATCTCTGAAAAAAGTTGTGTGAAATCGTAGTAATTGATTTAATAGAAAAGTTATGTTTCAATACTTATATACAGTAGGAGGAATAATAATCTCTGGTTGAGTACATGGTCATACATTCAATATGTTCATTAGTGCCAATGTGTTGTAAAGGAACAAGTATATTCCATAGGGATACAAGTATATTAACGATTGGTTCAACAGGATTACAAAACATGCGGGGGAGGTTATGGAAACGAAAATGATTTGTGAACTGGGCAAATTGATGAAAAATTCTGGGTTCGACGTGATATTTCTATAAGTTTATAGCTTACAATAAGCTGTTACTATTGTGACTATGGGATCGTAAAAAAAGACAACTCTGGAAGAGATTCTGTTAACGCTCAACTCACAGTAACGCGATTGAACAAAAATCACGCCCATAGACCATTCCAGAACACCTGACATTGCCAGGTAGGCCATGTTGGATCAGCTGAAGTTGAAGTTTGTGTTTTTTGACATGTGGCTTCAGTCAGTGTCAGTCAGTTGGTTGTCAGATGAAAATAATTTACTCTCGATCTCAAAACACCTTGAAATCTATCGGCTGTCCCATTTTGTTGTGAAAATTTATTTGCCCAGGATTCTGCCAAGATTCTGCAGCAGCAAAAAAACGCATGTACTGGAACATTTTGCTGCAACAATGATTGTGTACGACAAGTAACTAGGGTTTTGAAGTGAACAAACACAAGTAGCTGACCCGCGGTAATATTATTGGACATAATAATATTATTATAGCACAACTTATGAAAACAAAACATTGGTTCATAGTATCTTAGGTGGATAAATGAAGCGATATTTCCAACAAAACTTACTCATTACCTGAAATTATACTCACTTGTAAAAATTGTGGTGGAATTTATTGTAAGACCCGAGTGCTGGTAAAGCTCCACAACCAATACTATATGCAAAAAAAATTTGGGATGCTCCATCCATCCATGGTCCTGGAGTAAGAAGAGCTTCCCAACGAGGTGTAACGTAATAAAGTAAACCATCTCCTGCCCC
>CAJUYI010001742.1:0-21387 GCA_910591695.1 Galerucella pusilla
TTGGACATCAAACGGATGTCCAATGGACATCTTGTGTTATTAGGGAATAATAAATTTTTACATTTCAGAGACAGTATAAAATTTCCCTTGCAGCTATTAATAGAGAAGAAGGGGGGACGGACTAGAAGAATTCATTGACGAATGTGGTTTAACAAGATATTCAGATATTTTTCCACATCTTTATTGTGTCTCGACAGCAATAATCATTGACACATGATACTGATACTGATTTTAGGCTATTTCACGAATATACGCCTGTTTTGGATTATAGGTGATACTGCGAATACTTCTAACCGCATTTAGAAGATTTGGAAGTGAATTCCTGTACTATTTTGTTGAATGGAAATTTAAAATCTCTTCTCAAAGTTTTTTTATTTTAGCTTAACGTGCCTCGACAGCACTGGTCAGTGGCACAGAAAAAATAGATACAAATATTTACGTAATAATGTAATTATTACAAATTTTAAATCAGATTTTACGGTATAGATTAGTAGCTTTCAGGAACTGTAAGACTTTCTTGATTTCGGTAGGGAAGTGGAGCATTTCCTTGAGGTTAGACCTTAGATCAAATTATTGATATGTAGCAGAAAATTGTTTGCAGTCCGTCAGTATGTGCTTAACGGTCACAATATCATTACAGCTATGGCAAACGGGACGATTTCCTGAAGACATAATATCCGTGTGTGAGTTTGGTATGGCTGATTCGGATTCTTCTGCTTATAGTAGCCTCTCTCCGGATTAAGAAGTTAAGGGAGAGAGGAAAAGTGGATGAAGAACATGCTTAATTTACCGCTGAAAAAGACAAAGCATAAACGTATGTTTTTTCATTCGGAAGAACGCTGTAATTATTAATTGCTACGTATGGTTGGTTGAGTAGTCAGATCTTTCAAGCAGCCATTCGTGATTTATCGAAATCTAATGTTGCCTATATACGTATGGGAAGACAAAATCGAAGTTTTCCTTTGATGTGTTGCAAAATATTGAATTACTCATTGGCGTACACACCACTCAATAATGAAGAATATTTATGTAAAGCTTTAACTGTTTTTGTAGTTACAGGGTGTCGCAAATGAATATGAATTAAGGGTGATTCATTAAAAATGTTCCTGAAATTAATTAACATGCCCATTTGAAGTCATTAGACACTGTGTTATTTATGAGATGCGACATAGGGATTCCTGTACAAAACTGTCAAATGCAAGCTATATTTTTTACCAAATAGCGTTCATAAGAAATAATAACAGATTTGGAAAGGTCGTTGCAAAATAAGTTCAAGTGCACTTCCAATTTTCTCAAATTCGTTCTGGTTTGATAAAAAGATGGAAAGTTATGTTTGAAAAAGTCGAATTCCATTTTCATAGCACTTTAAAATACTTACAAGTGCTTAGGACAAAGCCAGAAGGTTAGGAACACATGAAATTGTAAAGTTAATCCTGGAGTATGGCGGTTCAATTCGCCGCTGCAGTGAAACTTTTTTCTTTCTGTTTTTAGTTATTTTCTCAGAACTTTTGTAGTAAACTTTGCTTTATTTTCAATTTGATGTTTTTTAGACAAAAATTGTGAAAAAGACCTAAAAACAAAAAGTTAATGGCTATGTCCTAAGCACTTGTAAGTATTTGGAAGTGCTATGAAAATGGAGTTCGACTTTTTCAAACATAACTTTCCATTTTTTTAATTAAGCCAGCGCGAATTTAAGAAAATTAAGAGTCCATAATTTGAGCTAATTTTTCAACGATCTCTCCAAATCTGAACGCTATTTGGTGAGAAAGTTAGCTCGCGTTTGACAGTTTTGTACAGGAATCCCTATGTCGCATCTTATGAATAACACAGGAAAATATCTTTTAAACGAAAACAACAATATTCATGAAAATTTGCAGATGATTGTAATGGAACCAAATGCATCTGATGTACATGTTTTTGTTAATAATATACTTCTGGCTTAACCGGAAATGCCATCAACTTCTTTAATTTTAATGGGACACCCTATATAGTTGTACAGATTTTGAAAGAGCTTGTTATTTTGAATTCGTACATACTGAGTTTAGTGTAAAAAATGTGAAAACGAGGAATAACTCACTGTTATATGTTACAATAGGTGTACATTTCATTATTGTAGAATAATAACAAACAAAACTACTTCAAATGTTCAAAATGCTCGCCGTTTATTTGCTGACAATATGCCATCCTATTAACAAGTTCTTGAGTCACTCTTTTCAAGACCTCCACGTATTATTTTACATTCATCAATAATTATTTGTCTCAATTCCTGTAAGTTTGTTGGTCGTCTAACGTAAACACGTGATTTTAGATAACCCCAAAAAAATCTAACGGGCTAAGATCCGGAGAACGAGCAGGCCTATCTATGAATCCTCTACGTCCAATCCAATCCAATTTTGTTCCATTGCACTTACCTGCAAATTTTCATGAATATCGTTCTTCTCGTTCGAAAGAAATTTACTTGGTTCCATACTTGAACCCAACCCTATACATGTGGCATAATATGCGGGAAGATAGTAAGTATTGAGACAAAATATTCGAATTTTGACATTGACCTTTCTAGTCACAATATGTGATTGATCCCTTTTGTCAAAAGTTAGATTTGCCTACTTGAAACACTTTTAGAGAAAATGATTGGAAAAATACCAACTGCAGCAAAACGTCAGCTTGTATTAAATTTGTTACATTATGTCACCATGGAAGAAAAGAACATTTCAAAGATATGGAGTATGATAGGGGCCTACATTGACAACTGCACCACGAGCTCTGCCACTATTTGTAACTTTTCAGATGTTTGTTAAGACGTAAGGCTCAAAAAAAAATCTACAAAAATATTTATAGTCATAAAAGTTGTTTTTAGATGTTGTTTCATTACCAGCTGTGAAAAGTATTTTGTATAAAACATGTGCATAATAGTAATTTGTACAACTAGTGCGCAAAGCGTCACTTTTCCCACGAGCACAGGTGCCGCAAATCTAGCGAGTGAGAAAAGTGATTTGCTTACAAGTTGTACACAATGTTTTTCCTACAACCACATTTATTAATGGAAGAAATACACTAATTTATATAGTTATTTTATTTAAACAGAAAGTTAAAATATGAAAATAAATAGAAAAATCATTTCAATTTATGAATATTTCTGTGAAATTTGAACAATTTCGTATTGTTATTATATTATTATTATTTTGATCTTTGTTCATAATTCCTAAAATAATGCATCATAGGTTAATGTTTTTATAATTAATAAATTAAAATAAATAATGAAATAAATAGTTTACGGTACTTTTGGTTTAAATTTGAAGATTGTACACCAATAAGAATTCCACTATTAGGTTGAACTGTCAAAAAAAGTTGACAGGTCATAGATAGCTTTGTTGGACATTTCGGTGCGGAAGAGTGCCATTGCGTGTACTTTTCGCATTACTTTTCCAACGGTTATCAAAAGAATTGAGAAAAGGCCTGCTTTGTGTTTAAAAATTTGTGTAGAAAAGCGTGTTTTGCATAGTGGTTGTAGGAAAAGTAACATTTTCCACTTTTATTCCTGAAAAAAGTATTACTTTATACAGTTGTTTCATGAATAATTATTTTAAATGTGTTCGCCTTATTCCACGGCAATTTTATCAACATTTTTTTCCATGGAAATTTACAATTGATGGTTTTATATGACGCCATTTTGCAGTGGATCGATTGTAGTGCTTTCTAGCGGCACGTATTGAAAGTAGGTACAAGGTAGAAAACTGGGAAATAAGAAACTGTAATTAGTGTACAGCTATCTACTTTTAACTCACTTAATAATGTCAATGTTGCCATGTTTCAATTATAAACTAACTAGATATTTCAGATTTCCTGTAAAAAACCAAGACGCACACCTTAAATATGTTTGTGGTATTATGAATGTTATGTTTTCGTGTACATTTTAAAATTATTAAGTTTATACCTAATATATACTAGGAAAAAAGGTTTCTTACAATTGTGTACTTTATTTGTCTTAATTTAAAAACATAAATATTTATTGAGTTAACTGTATAAACCCTCACCTCAGTTCGTTTCATTTAAAACCATATAAATATTTATTATTTGCCACACTTTTATTATGGACAAAGATAAGTAAGTGTCACACTGTTAACAGCGCGTGGCCCTTTTGGAAAACTGAAACCATGGTATTGCTATTGCTGGTATTGTGACACTCACTTATCTTTCTCCATAATAGAAGTGTGGCGATTGGCGACCAATAAATAGATAATGTTCTTAACTTAAAAGAAACAAAATACACAACTTTTCCACTTTTATTAATGTCACAAATATATTATTTAAGGTGTGACTCGGGTTTCCACAGGAACACTGAAATATCTAGTTTGTTTATAATTGAAACATGGCAACACCATGGCAACTTTGACATTTTTAAGTGATTAAAATGTAGATTGTGCCACATTAATTACCCTTAGTAGTTACCTATTTTTCTACCTCAGGCCTACTATCAATAAGTGCCGCTAGATGGTACTACAATACGATCCACACGATCCACCACAGTATGGCGTCAGCTGAAACCATCAATTGAAAAGAAGTTTTCTGTCCTACAATATGCGTTTATAATAATTCAATTGTCACTTGAACGTTTAGTGTAATACGTCAGTATATTACGATTCCTTATAAACTTTTCTTTAAAGTTAATAACTGTGAATTTATTCGATTTAATTTAAGCGTATAACGAACAAAGCAATCGCAGTTTCATTTGTTTAACATAGTTATCACCCTATTTCAAGAGACAATTACCAACCCCATCGCATGATATAGTCCGAGGGCTGAAAGTTATTGTGAATATTATTAAAACACACTTACCGGAAAAATAATAGATCTATCAATTTAGATAGGATATAACTTTTCTATTTGATTTCGGATTTACACGAATTTCGAGTAATATAGATAAGTTCTTTTTGTTAATTTTTCGCAAAATCAAACTCCAATCTTGAAAAAAAGAGGTAGAACGTGTCGCGGGACACACGGTAGGAACTTTAGTTCCTTTTAAGCAAAATTTATGTAATACATCTGACGTTATAGATGAACAATTTACATATTCTTTGGTGGTAGAGTAGTAAGCACACCATACTCTTACGCGGTAAACCCGGGTTCGATTCCCCGCGGAGAATTTTTTTTTATTGTTAATTTTATTTTTAAATAATCATTCTGCTTGATATTAATAACGACAACAGGTAGACGTTTAAAATATTTAGCAGAATATTCATTATTATAGATAATGGTACGGTACCCTCCATGAGGGAGTCCGACTGGCAACATCTACTTATAACAGCTTCGTATATTTAATAAAGGAAACAGTAGCATTATACAAATTGGACATTCGCTTACCACAAAATTAGTGGAAACATAAAATTGAATTGTTAAATTTTTAATTTGAAGTTATATTACAGTAGTTTATAGAAATTTTTATTTTCTAGATTTTTTCCTAAGTGGGTCGTAGAAAAAATATGCTGCTCGACTCGTGTGGATTGTCCATATCGCACTTGAACGATTGAGCACTCCGCCGTGTTATCGGATAACATTCACGACTTGTACCATAATGATCGTCTTTATGATTCTTATTACATAAATAACTATTATCTAATTCCACTATCAAATGTGACACTTTAAGTCACTCCTTGACGTTAGGTAACGTCACATTTTTCATAACCTTCAAATATCAGTTATGAAAAGTAGTTATGTAAAAACTTTACGTAACTGTTTATGTTTCAACTACTACATGAGTTTCAAAGAATAATCTATTAAATAGGTACTGTCAAAACTGACAATTATTTCATTATTTAAACTGACCCCATTATTTTAATTCAAGAGTATTTTAATATTTATAAACATCGAAAACAACATTATTCAGGACACAATTATTTAAAGTAAGTCAATTTTCTGGGTGAATACATCATAGTAACAGTACTTCTAACACCATTTGAATCCACTTCAATATTATCTTTGTAATTGAAGATTTTATTAAATATGTTATTATGAAAGCGCGGAATTAGATAAAACGTTGTACGTAAATACGTTATGAAGAGAGCGACATTGTTCAACTCGCGTAATTTGCAGAACTCGCTGGCGCTCGTTTTGGCAAATATTACGCTTGTTGAACAATATCGCTCTTTTCATAACCAATTACGTAAATATCTATTATCCGGAGCTTATTTCAATACGATCGCGAAAAAATGGTATAAGCATTCCGAACGTTGAGGGTAATACCGGTCTCCAGCAAAACATTGCTGTCGACCGGTAAACAACCCTTACCGTTCATGATACCTAATATACTATATTCATTTGCTCTTAGCACTTATGTTTTATTTTGGTAAATAAATGCAATTTGTAGCCCTCTGAATAAAAACTGATTGATAAAAAATATAACACAGGCTCATATACTAAAATGTCAGAGGTATGCGATTCACATCTGCGACTTAAAACACTTGCAGCTGCTCCGTTTCGGGTCCTTAATCGTTCTCTAATATATTTGCGCTCACCTCTTGATACTTTTCCTGCAAAACCAATTTCATTACACTTGCAAATTTTGATTGGATGAAAACATGACGAGCTGACTTCTGGGAGTCACAACGCTTCACACGACACACACTGACGTGTCTTTTTCTTCGCCTTTTTACGTATGTGTAGGGCAATATTGTTATAATTTTTATAAATTACTGAATTATAGTCAAATGAATAAATTAATGAGAAAATACCGATAATAAGTCAGGAAAAAATGGTGAAAATTTACTAAATAGTTCTAAAGTTGTTCACCTGTTTCAGTAAAAGATTGATAGAGCAGAGTTTATAGGTGATAATTGATAAGTTTTGAAATTTTTTCTCATTGTTGACATTTTCATTAAGTTCGTAGTTTATAGAAATACCTTTAATTTGAGACCATTGATGTACTTTTAAGTGCTGTAGGAAAGAAGGGAAGAAAGGAAGGAGAGGATAAAGGAATAAAAGACTGGAATAATTGAGGAATATAATAATGAAAGAAAGGAAAAGGAGAAAAAGATTAGGAAGTGAGTAGGGGGAACGGAAGAAATGATTGAAGGGAAGGAAGACCATTTGAGACCATTTAGTGCTTTAGTGAAGAAGGATAGAAGGGAAGAGAGGAAGATATGGAGAGAATTAAAGTAAGTAAGTGAGTAAGAGGAGAAAATGAATGAAAGGGATGTTAGGGAAGGAAGAAGAGAAAAAGGAAAAGTGGAAGAGGGGAAAATGAGAAGGAGGGAAAAAATTAAAAAGGGAAAAAATTAAAAGAAAAAGGATAATATAAAGATCAAAACAATGGTCGCGCTCATCCAAACCACCGGAGCTATCATCAATTTACTGGCAAATGCGGATTTTCTGAACTGATCAAATGTAAGCGCTGTGGTAGCAGTCGCAATTTTTTCAAAAGAATTGAAATGAGCTGCGCTACCAATTAGTGATGCATCAAATGTTTTTTATGCTAAATATAGGGTTGATGAACATTTAAAGTGACATATTTCGGTTTCACGATATTTTGCATATTTGTATCCTGAATAATAAGAATACCTGCATACCAAGGTATTACTATATAATATATCAATTGAAAAGTGCTTTCAATAGTCTAATGTGATCAAAATGTAGGAATTGAATATAGCTAAGATTTTATTGATAAAACATCATATGATTCAACTGTACTCTTTATTTTAATGTACAAAACAATGGGGCTTAGTAACATTTTTATTCAACTTTCGGCTACGTGTCCTTTTATCGTTTATACAGGGTGGTTCTTGAGTAATTGTACGTAAAAGTACAGTACAATATTCACCTTAAGATATTGCGATTGAAATCAGCTAGCCTCAATAAAATATTGATATTAAGAGAGATACAGGGTGTTAAACATGAAATTTTAATTCTCGTTTTTTACAATAACTTTAAAGCTTTTTGACGTATATGCAGAACAATTTGAGGTTGAGAGTTTTTTGATATGAGAATTCATAATTTTGTACCTATTCCGATGTATTTTGTAAAAAGCGCCACATAGGCCACGTATGCGGCATAAATGTACGCAAAACTCTTTTGCCTTCCACATTAGCGCTACTTTTGTGAAAAATAATTGAAGCCACATCATTACAATAAAAAAAGTCATATTTGTTAGTATCTCCAATTCTGAACGGTTTAAGAAATATTCACATTTTAGTGATTAACTACATGATTATTAAATAAAAATTACGTTCGAAAAATGTAGTTGTTGGTTCAAATCGCAATATTTTGAAGTGAAGATTGTACTGTAATTCTATGTAGAATTAATTAAGGACCACTCTGTATATTCACACTTGTTACCAAATTCTGACAATGTCACTGTATTCCTGAATGATAAATTGATAATAAAGTGTACCATTGTCACAAAAACTCGAAAAAATTTCACCAGGTTCGAATTAACAGCAATGAATAAACACAAAATCAAAGTAAAATAAAAGTATGTACCAGAATACTCAAAAAAGTGTATCAGATTCACCCAAACCAGCGAAATAATTTATTATTCAATATTATTATTTCCTGTGCAAGGATTTCATGCCATGGATCAGAATATACCTGCATATTCAACCATATAGTAATTGGAAACAATGGATAACCTTCAAAAAACACATTAAGGAATATTGTTATTTTCCTTACAGTACCTAATCTACAGCTGATAATAATATAATTTCTCTTTGAAATCAACGTCACTAGTTCCATCTACTGGTTGATTCCAAAACCATGATGGAATATAGCTCCCAATTACAGCATTGACATGCGCATATTGTTTGTTACTCATCCCTGCTTTGATGCAATTCTGACAAATGCTACCGACATGAATCTAGGCTCAATAATGTCACTTGTCAACTGTCATATTTATATTCGAGACAAAGCTGCACAAGATGAGAAAAAAATTTGACAACTGGACAAAAAATGATAATATTCCAAGGATGCAAAAAATTTGACAATTTTCAGCAATTGAATTTTTTGTTGAATAATATTTTCGGTTGAATTTAGAGAAAACAGAATGTTTTGGATAAACAAGCATCTTTATTTGAATAACTATTTTTATAACATAATATTAATCTTGATTGCGGATTAAAGCGTAGTATATTCACGGTATTTTACGCTCCATAAAAAATGTCAAAACAGCTTGTAATCTACACACGTTTATATTAAATTTACAATTCCGCGATCGCAGAATGTGTGAGTGGACGACGATAAACGATACTTATTTATTTTAATTTTTATTTTTTCGTCACACTAGAAACGCCAGTTAATTTATAGCATTTTAATTGTACAATTAATGTAGTAAATAAATTTATCTAAGCAAATTAATGCATACTTTAACATGTTTGTGGATGATTTACAGCGATTTGTCGTGTTATGACATTCCGTCATAACAAATTAGACGTTTATGTTGGGTTTTCTATTGATGTTTTTTTTAATAAAATGTTTCTTTTTGATCACTATACGCTTCGATCATTGAACAGGCTAGATGAATGAAACGCTATTAGACCGGTAGGCACATGTAGGATTCATCTTTTTTAATGGAAACCGTGGGTCCGGTGAACTATAGGGAAACACGAATTTCTTAGTGATTTTGCGAAAAATCGATAGTACTCACCTATTTTGAGGATTATTCTTGAAAAGTTTGCGGGTTATACACAATTTACAGAGAAAAATAAAAAAAAAAAGATTTTTTTTCGCCACTTGAACCATCACTTTTGGACTGAATATTTTATACAAACAACCGTTTAAACGTATCACACTGAACGGGAAACTGATGAACAACATGTTTTCTCGCTAATAATAACAACATTTCAGTGAGTTTCTTCAAAATATTGTTTAAATTACCACTTTTATAAATATATATTCGAGAGGCTTCAAATTTGCAAGGAAACAATTAAATCGAATGACAAATGACATAGAATTGTGACATAGAAGCTCTAGCGTAAGCAGTAGTGTGTAACGCCCATCAAAAATCAGCGATAACCACAAATATACACCGAATTTGTATTAAATATATAATATGATTTCGAACAGGAAATCTTGATCGCACTGCTTTAGTGATGAATGCAATGTATTGCACACTAAGTTATTCAAGAAGGGGAAGGGAGTATAATCAGTGGATTAGTAATTCCCCTTCTTGAATCACTTGATATGCACGTTACAAAGTATTGGATATTTTTCAACAATGAGAAGGGTGACTGTATGTATGCATTTAATACTTTGGTACGCGCATATCAAGTAAATCAAGAAGGGGAAGGGTGAATCCAATGTTTATATTCCCTTCCCCTGCTTGAATAACCTAATGGCCTTTACAAATTATTGGATATCTTTTAAGGGTAAGGGTGAATCCAATGTTTATATTCCCTTCCCCTTCCTGAATAACTTAATGTTTATTACAAAGCATTGGATATCTTTTAGGGGGAAGGGTGAATGTAATGATTATATTTCCTTCCCCTTTTTCAAATACACAATGTAAGGATATCACCAAATACAAAATGTCTGTAATTTCATTTATTCTCTTGAGTTTGGATTGAATAAATTCAATAAAAAATATAGTTTTAATAAATATTTGATTTCGCATCTCAATAATAATGTACAAGATTACCATAATTCTCAGGTAATCGATTGCAGCTACAGAGTTTTATGTTCTGTAGGTTGCATAACTCTCATATATATTATATGCTATTGATATACAATTTGGTTTCATATATGGTAGGTATATATAGAGTATAAAATGAAGTGAAGAGGCACAAACGTAATATTTATTTAAAAATGAAATGTTATAAACTGTTATGTGAAGTCTCCTTAAGGTTATTTTTAATAGTTTCGTTGGAAACAACTTAGTCAATAGTTGATTATTTGTCAGATTGATGTATCATGTCGACCTAAAATAAATGTTGAAGAAAAGTAAGAGTTTCATTAAATATCCTAAGTTCATACATGTAAGAACCCGTCAACGACATAACATGGTGTCAGAAGTGTCTCGTCTCGTCGATTTTTGGTATGAAAAGGATGTTTTAATGTAACGAGTCAACATAAAAAAAACTGTCAGTTTGTGGACATGCCATATTGTCAATGGTGTGATTTAAATTAATAATTATTATGTCTGATATTGAAAGTGATGCAGAAGAATCTGTAGAAGTTACTCAAAAAGTTGTAAGAATGAAACATTCTGGAGTTGGGCACAATATACCTCCTTTGTTACTATTACAATTACAAGCACAAAATTTAAATAAATGTAGTGAAGCAGTAGTTTATAAGATAGAAAGTCAAAGTGCCAAATTTAAAAATAATCAAGGTAATTATTCTAGTCAAGGAACAAGATTTAAAAATAATAAAAATTATTCTAATGGTCCAAGTACCAGTTTTGAAAATAGTCATAAAAATAGTAGTAGTGGTCAAAGTCGTGGTTATAATAATAATTGTCAAAATACAGATCAAAGTAGAGGTCAATTCCTACGTTATGATAGGAAGAAGTCTTATAATCATAAGTATCAGCCTAACAATAATAATTGTAGTAGCTGTGGTCAAATACATAGAGATAAATGTCCAGCATTTGATATCATATGTCATTCTTGTAATAAAAGAGGTCATTTTTCGAAATATTGTAAGACTACACAAGTCAGAGTGGTAAATAGAAGTATCAACCATGATAATGTTGATAATAATAGTGAATCCTGTTTCGTAATAAAGTCTATTTATAAGGTTGATCATGTAATTGGTAACGTTAATGTCAATAATGAATGGACAGTCAACTTAGCAATTAATGAATTAGAAATAAAATGTATCTTGGATACAGGTGCAGAAGTCAATGTTATGTCTTTTATGGTATTCAAGAGTTTTAATATCAACAATAAAATTTTACCAACTAATGTGAAACTGAGGTCATTTTCTAACAATGTGTTACCAGTGATGGGTCGAGTCATTTTAAACAGTGTTATTGATGGTAAGGAAGTAGAATTAGAGTTTATAATAGTGGACATGTCTTGTCAAACTATTTTGGGTCTTAATACCTGTCAGAAATTACAATTAATTAAAAAAATATCAGTAATTGGTCATGAGTCATTGATGAATGAGTTTTCAGATGTTTTTAGTGGTCTAGGATGTTTACCTAACTCTTGTCATATAGAAATTGATAAAAATATTTCACCTGTAATCGAGCCACCTCGGAGAATACCATTTAGTCTGCACAATAGGTTAAAAGAAGAGTTGGACAGAATGTTATCTATAGGGGTGATAGAAAAAGTCAATGAACCAAGTGAATGGGTTAGTTCAATAGTAGTAGTAGAAAAGAAAAATAAGTCAATAAGAGTTTGTCTAGATCCAAGGAACTTGAATAAAGCCATTAAACGCTGTCATTTTCCGATACCGACTCTTGAGGAAATTCGTTCAAAATTGTCTAATGCAAAGTTTTTCTCAACTTTAGATGCTCAATCTGGGTTTTGGATGATACCGTTGGATACCGAAAGCTCCAAATTATGCACATTTGGAACGCCTTTTGGTAGGTTCAGATTCAGTAGATTACCTTATGGAGTTTCATGTGCTCCTGAAATGTTCCATAAAACTATGTCCGAAATAATATCCGATATAGAAGGTGTATGTCTATATATTGACGATCTGTTGATTTATAGTGATTCTATAGAAGGTCACAATGCTATATTGAGAAAAGTATTAGAAAAAGCTCGTCAATTTAATTTGAAATTTAATTTTGATAAATGCACATTTTTAATGTCTGATGTCAAATATTTAGGTCATATATTTTCTGCTAATGGCATTAGTCCCGATACAAATAAAGTTAAAGCAATATGTGAGCTACCAGTACCGTCCTGTCTAGGTGATGTTAGGAGATTTTTAGGCATGATAAACTATTTAGGACAATATATTTCCAATTTAGCTGATCATACTACTAATCTAAGAGTCTTATTAAAGAAAAATGTTAATTTTCATTGGTCTCATCAACATCAACAAGAATTTGATTATTTAAAAAAAATTATTAGTCAGTCACCAGTCTTGTCATATTTTAACAATGATGTACCTCTTACATTATCTGTGGATAGTTCTAAATTTGCAATGGGTGCCGTCATTTTACAAAGTAAAAAGCCAATAGCTTATGCGTCAAAATCATTGTCGTCGTCACAAGCAAATTATGCTCAAATTGAGAAAGAGTTGTTAGCGATACAGTTTGGATGTACTCGTTTTAAGCAGTACATTTATGGTCGTAAAGTCACTGTCGAAACGGACCATAAACCATTAGTTAGTTTATTTAGAAAACCGTTAGCTGAAGTTCCAGCAAGACTTCAGAGAATGATGTTAAATCTACAGCTTTTTGACTTAGATGTTACTTATGTCCCCGGAAAATATCTATTTATTGCAGACACTTTGAGTCGGGCTCCTGTTGAGTCTGCAGATTATTTTGATACAGTCGAAGAGGAATTAAATATACACGTCAATTTACTTGTTGATAATGTCGCTGTTTCGCCTGAGAAATTGGAAGAAATTAAGTCAGCTACTCTGTCAGATGAAATTTTACAGTCAGTAAGCAAATTCTATTTTAATGGTTGGCCGAATTCAAAAACTGGTGTTGATTCAGAAGTCAAACCATACTACAATTATCAATCGGAATTACATGTTGTCAATGGTATTGTCTTTAAAAATAATCAAATAGTAATTCCTAAGTCTTTACAAAAATCTATATTAAATATAATCCATGAAGGTCATTTGGGCATTGATAAATGTCTCCGTCTCGCTCGTTCAGTAGTCTACTGGCCAAACATGTCAGTTGACATAAAAAATAAAGTGGAAAATTGTCAGTCTTGTATTAAATACAGAAGGTCTAATAGTCATGAGTCCCTCCTACCACACGAACCGTCTACGCTTCCATGGCAAAAAGTCGCCGTTGATTTTTTCAATTACGCTAAAGTCACATATTTACTATTGGTGGATTATTATTCGAAGTTTTTTGAAATTTATCCAATGACCAATACTAGCGCGAAGGAAGTGATAATGACTTTAAAATCGATGTTTGCCAGACATGGCATACCTATGGTAGTTATGTCTGATAATGGTCCCCCATTTTCGTCCTATGAATATAGGTCATTTTTGAATGATTGGCACATTACGGCTCAAACGTCTAGTCCAAACTATCCTCAAAGCAATGGACTTGTTGAAAGGACAGTACAAACTATTAAAGGTATTTTCAACAAATGCCTAGAACACAATTCAGATCCGTACATTGGTATTTTGCAATACAGAAATACTGAACTCGAATGTGGCTATTCTCCAGCACAGTTGCTAATGTCTCGTACTTTAAGGACGAAATTACCTGTAAGTGAAAATGTTTTAAAACCCAAACTTATAGATTTTGATCAGTATAATAATTTTATTAAAAAGAAACAGGCGAATATACAGGAAAATTATAATAATAAGCCAGTCAAAGATTTGTCAACATTAGAATGTGGAGATGAGGTTTATTATCAGAAATGTCCCTCGTCCCCATGGTTTCCAGCAACAGTAGTTGAGGTTGGTCCTTTTCCTAGATCTTATACCGTAAGAACTCCTGATGGTGTTCAGTATCGTCGCAACAGAAAACATATTCTAAAACCGGCTTCCGCAGCACGTAGTACTGTTTTAGAAAATAACGAAAGTTCAAGTGAAAGTTCAAGTAGTTTTTTTGATTTAGAATCACTAACTTCAGAGCCTGATGTTCAACCCAAAGTTGTACAAAGTTCTGTTCAAACCAGAAGTGGTAGAACAATAGTTAGACCCAGACGGTTTACATTTTCAGAAAATGACTGAGGTTATTCTGGTAAATTGTTTACTTTTATTTTTGTTATTTGTCGTTAGTGTTCTTTTATTTATAAAAAAAGGGGCGTGTTATGTGAAGTCTCCTTAAGGTTATTTTTAATAGTTTCGTTGGAAACAACTTAGTCAATAGTTGATTATTTGTCAGATTGATGTATCATGTCGACCTAAAATAAATGTTGAAGAAAAGTAAGAGTTTCATTAAATATCCTAAGTTCATACATGTAAGAACCCGTCAACGACATAACAAATTTTATTTTTTATTGTGACCTAAAAATTTCTAATCTCATTCACATTGAAAGATGAAAAAGAAATTTTAGAGAATGAATATTTAGATTTATGGTTCTGGTTACGAATTACGTATCATGGAAAGATATCTGTCAATTCTGTCTTCTGTCATTAAAATTATTCACATACAAATTGGTTGTCTTTCAAATATGTATTTTATAAAAGTGGTAGGTAATTTAAATGATGTTATGAACAATCTGATTTAATTTCTTTCACAGATAGCGAGAATATAATATGTTGTTGATCACTCTCTTGTACAGTACGATACAGTTAAACTGTTTTTTGTATAAAATATCGGGCCAAAAAGTAATGATCAAGTGGAGAAAAAAACTCTTTTATTGGATTTTTCTTTGTAAATTGTGTATAGCCCGCAAATTTTTCAGCGGATAATCTTTAAAATAGGTGAGTACTATCGATTTTTCACAAAGTCAGTCAAAGAATCGTGTGTCCCTATAGTTCAATGGACCCGAAGCCGCCTTCACCATCGTAGTAGAATGAGGCTCTTATTGCCCAAAACCCAAACTTGCTGATCAACGCTACAAGTGACATTGAGAATCCTAAAATTTTCACAAAAGTAATTTCTACATGCCACGTATTTAGGTTAGTGTTAAATATTTAATAAAACTAGGTTTATCGGATTCACTTTATTGTTATACGTTACACTTTTATATCTAACCCTATTATCAACTTGTTACTTGTTCTGTCCTGAGACCACGTGTCCCTCCTGACGCTCTCCTTTCTAGCTGACAGCCCTGATTCAATGCTGCCAACCTTACAATATGGTGCAGTCAAGGAAAGTGTACACTCAGATTAAATACCTAACAGTTAGGTTAGGTTAGGCTTGGCGGGTGGTGAGTGGGTACATATATGAGGCCCTCCACCGCGACTCGTGAAAGTCTATTGTGGCTCACACGTATTCAGATTTCTTTAAACAAATTCACCTTCTTAACACAATTGGTTTTAGTTGCCGTTCATATTGAATTATAAGCATGTATTACACATTGTTCATTTTCTGTTGATAATACAGATTTGAATTGATTGTTTTCGAATTACGAAATGAAAATTTGATATTATTTCTGTGATTGAATAGGTACATCTCAATGTTTTTTATACGTAACTGATTATATAAATGTGGATTTTGTCATTCACAGTGAGTTGGATTTATTCAGATGAAGCACAAGTTCATATAAAAGGAGAGTGGGTGAAAAATTGATTGAAAACATATAGATAATGTACCGAGTGGGTAACAAAAAACGATCGTGGGTACACAAAAATGACAGTATACATCTGAGAATCACATACAATATTGTAGGCTCGACACTTAATGGTGTTGATGAGAATAATCTAACTGGTGACTGAATGAAAAAAAATGTCACCAAAAGCCGAAGAAGATATTTGTACGTATTTATATCGCAGCATGGGTTTGATGTACGATTATCCCCATATCACCTCGGATTGAATTCGATTGAATTGGTTTGTAACGATCACCGTGATGAACCTGTGCGTGATAGGACCGTAGTTTATTTCCCTTAAGGCCATGATAAGTTTGTTGACTATTAGTATTTTACATCTCTCGACTAGAAAATACATTTGGCTTATAACCGTGAAATTTTTTGTTAATATTCAATTATCCACCCTGTTACGTCGATGATTAGCGATGGTATTGCCATATTAGGAAAACAAAAAATGCCTATCTGGACGCTTCAATGTTCGCTCGAAAGGGTTGAAATTCCCAAACTTCACCTTTCCAAGTTATATTCTTCTTTTATATCCGCAGGTCAACTACAATTTCATAAATTATTTATTGCGCTCTACCTCCGTGTGTGGGTGAATATCGAAATGCCTTTGAGTCCTTAACAGTGTCGGCTTCGACGCGGTAGAAACGACGCCACCTCCCTTGCTGTCAGCAACGTCGGCAAGAGCGTAATGATAGTGGTGGTGACGACGCCAATAACAGCCGGCGCAATGCTGTGTCGCGACGGCCGTGCTGGCGCCTCCTTGCGCTGCCACCTAAGCGTTTCTTCATTCGAAATCTTGTAGTTTTTTTCAAATGGTAACGCTAGAACTTTTCTGTTTCTCCTGCCATTGCCTAAGACAATCTTTCACTTTATTCCTTCTTCATTGCATTTTACTCACTCAGGTTTTTCCACCATTTTAATTTGTTTAAATTAACAACTGTTTTGAAAATGATTCTCATTTTTGCATTGAAAAAGCTTGGACTATGCTGGACACTCATGTATTTTGTGGTACTTATCACACCGAGTACATTTCATTATATGTTTATTTCTTTTATTTGGGCCAACATACTTGTCTGTTCCATATCTATAACTTGATCCAGCTTTGTTCTTTTGTTTTAAGTTATTTGTGTTTGAGCTTCCAGTGTTTGCACTTGGAACTCTTTCAAGTACATGGGCTTCGGTAGTTGTCAAACCAGACCAGAATTTGAAAATAGTATTTAACAGATACCCCAAATTTATCCACTTTTGTCGATTTTAATTCAAAGGTATTGTTTAGGTCGCACTCTTCAGGGTCCATACAATGTAAAAGCAGATTACATTGCAGTTTTTTCCGTCAGCTTCTGTAAGTCCTACTGCTGATAGGTATACTTAGAAACTTTGCACAAATTTTATGCACGAATTTGCACCATCTGTTACACTGAATTGCTGCGGTTAAGTTCGATCATTGACTGCTCCATATTGTTCGCTATTCATTTCATTAACAATAATAACTTATAACCAGATTGCTGGTCTCCTCCACTACTGAGGATCTTGCGACGTCCTTGACAGCTTGTCATTTTTCTCGAGCTGTCCACCCTTAACTGGTAACTACTTCTTTAATCTCATTCCAGCAAAGCTAGATGGTTTGGTGAATAGCAGAAAGTGAGAATAGATTATATTACAAATGGATCTAAGTAGACCTGTATCAGATATTTCAGACGCTGCCCTGCAGTTGCAGATAATGTATTTCACCGTCTCAACTGCATATTCAAAGAATTTACATGTTCCACTATCCACGATCTTACAGAGATGGCATCTTTGTGAGCAGTGTTCAGTAAGAGTTTCTGTGACTACTATGACATCAGATTTCTTGAAGCTTCAAGCAATTTAACGTAGTGAGCACTGTGAGCAGGCTGTAATAACTTTCTTGACTGTCTTTGGTCTGGTTTACCAAGTCCCTGTTTCCGTTTTTAAACCCCTTCCACGATATGCTCCTTTCTTCGCAAGACCATTAGCAACTTCATTTCTGACATCTCCTTCCAAGCAATGGCAGTTGTTTAAGGGATTGTTCACATTACCAGACTGTTTTAGAGAGCTCAAATTAGCCCAAATTAGCCTGGTTATCGGACGCAATATATATTCTGGTGAAGTTGTGGCGTTTTTTGATGCAAAAATCAATTGTTGATACTTTGGCTTGAAAAATAGTTTGCTAGGGCTGTTCATATCCAGTATTAGGACCTCTAACCCACAAATGTGGTAGATGAGATGTTTCCAGAAGCACAAAGGTTCCATGTTAACCAAATTTAATCTAATGTATAACTGTATTTTAAAAAATCCACATAAATACAATAAAAGTTATAATAATGTGGGGACTACAAAGTTGGAAAATAAAATAATAGATCCTATTAAAAGAATTTAATCAGATGGAAGAAATCTGTGGAGTTTTCAAGCTTTGTACCAAAATGGCTGTGTTTCTACTATTCCGCTAACAAATTTAAAATTCAAACTTCTTCATTAGTTTCAGAAGGCAAGCAAATATTGGAGAACTAACAAATAATTGTCAAGTTGGTTAAGCAGAGCATTTATTCGTAGATATAATCTTCACAATGTAGGTACACTCAATTTATAATTCTGTTAAATTTGAAAAATTCCAATTTTTGCGTTACCCTGACTAACTGATCGCATTTAGAAGCTCGATTCACCTTCCTGTCGTCATCTTTATCCTCCCCGTTTCAGCTTTTCCGCTTTTCATAGACCGCTTCTATATTGAAGAGGATTTTTCTTGAGTAACTGAAGGCCAGGATACGAAAGTTGATGGCACCGTAACTAAGATATGCGTTAATGTGATTTTTCTCCTATCATCACTGAAACCGCATTTAAAATACGGATTTGACATCGTCAAACAAGACGTCACTTTAAACACTAGTGCTTAAAATAATTATGATTTTTCTTTTGCTGCGGGGGTGGAAAAAGTATGGTAAGCACCTTGTGTCAAAAACATCTCCAATCACGCATTTTGCGTTCAACCTTCCAGCTCATACCTATATTTATACGAGGGTCGTTTTTTTTTTTCAACCTCCGATCGCATAGTACGACATGCTCGAGGAAACTAGTGTGTGTGGTAGGCGACTGCGCATTTCCTCTTCAATACATTATGTCACTGGCGAGACCAACACGCCATTTTCTGTTGAGCTGCAGTCAGGTAAACATGGCTGTCACTGTTGATTTTCCCGCCACGGGTGAATGGAATGTTATCCGTTTCTTGCAAGCAGAAGTTAACAGTGCAGAGAAAATTCATCGCAGAATGCGTCGAGTGTATATGATTATTATTGTGAAACTTCGCGACGCTTACGAAGAGCTATTCAAAACAAACGAGGAGGCATGCTGACTTCTAAAATTGTTCTACTCCTTTACAGTAACCGGCTCCTGCAGCAATTTAAATGGGACATTTTTGAACACCCACATCCCGACCTAGTGACTTTAATCTTTTTCCCGAACTGAACCAGTGGCAAATGACTTGGAACTCAAAAACATCGTCACAACTCACTCCCAATCATTATTGGCAACATTTTATGAGGAGGGTATTGCAAAGCTTGTTCACAGATATGATAAATGTCTCAATCGTCAAGGTGAGAAGTAACCTGCATTGTACATTACTTCTGATAACAAAATCTTTTTTGTATAATCACCCGTCTTTTCTTTATAGCCCATCGGAGGTTGAAAAAAAAAACAACCCTCGTATATTTTATAATTTTGATTTTTGGTGGAATAGACTATCGATAATTCCTAAAAACATTACATTCGAGAAATTAATGAATTATATCACACTTGTGATTTTTGGTGGAACAAACTGATTGTCTAAAAATCAATATTCTTAATGTGTATTCTCAATGTACTGGCAGGGCTTCTCTCATCCTCGGTCGACAAATTAACAAGTGTGGAACTGTGCAGTAATCCATCAATAACAATTTCAACAACAGCCTTTTGAAGTACAAAAAGTCCCTTGGAGACAAACAGTCCCTATGGGTCAAACAATCCTTTGGAGTAAAACAGTCCCGAGACAAACAGTCCCTATGAGTCAAAAAGTCCATTGGAGTATAACAGTCCTTCGGAGTAAAACAGCTCATCGGAGTACAAACAAACGGTCCCTGGGAGACAAACGGTCTCTTGGAGTGAAACTGTCCATGGGAGAACAACGTTCTCTAGGAGGTACCTAGAGGATTCCTATTAACAACCAATCTACCAATATTTGTGAGTGCCGGCTCTAGTTTCCTGGGATAAATCTGGATCCCTAGAATTAGGACAGCTTGTTCATTTCCAGAAATACCGTTATGTCCTATATTTGTTAATTTTGACACATTCTAGGATAGCATAAATATCTGCCTGAAATACAGAGGTATGTCCTCCTAGTGAAAAGGAGCATCTTGTGTTTCTCATTTCACTATACACACCTGCTCCTGATCTTCCCCAGTCTGTGATCCGTCTGTGTATCAGGTCTCTCTTCGGGGAAGCTTCAGTCTGCTTGGGTCTTGCCAGTCCTTTCTGTGAGGTATTTTTACCTCATATGTGGGACTGGGGAGAAGTTTAGTGGCCATTGTTACGGATTAAAAGTAAAACTTACCCTTTTGTCAATTATTATTATCAAGTACATCATTGTCATCAGTATTTAATTAAAGTGAACTTAATTAGATTCGGAAATTTTAATGCTCATATTAAGATAAATAACATCTGGTTGGTCTACTTCTTAAATTTCCGGGTTGGCAGTGGGAATGATTTATATTATTTTCCTTGTTCATTGAGTCTTTTTCATCCCTTCACAGCTTTCACCAAGTGAATAGTCATTGATAAAACTTCACATTATTTCTTAAATAGATTAAAGAAAAAAAATTAACAATAACAATTAACCTGACACCTTGTTCTATTTGATTCTTCTCTGACTAACCTTATCATTTACATTTTGACAGTAGACTTTCCCTGCAATAACCAGTGATAAGAGTTTTTTTGAAAAAAAAAAGAAATCTCTAGTTTGTAGCACATGCTAGTGAATACGCATTTTGGCGGATTT
>CAJUYI010001742.1:31387-45607 GCA_910591695.1 Galerucella pusilla
TAATTAGGGTTTATTACTCCTCGTACTTTTTGTACATACTATATGTCCGTCATTTTGTGCCACTTGAGGGAATATTGTACAGTGGTGATAAGAAATGAGAAACTGGGTAATCAAAAGAATTAAGAGATTAAATGTGTTCGGCACAGGCCTTTTTACGATTTAGTGGACTGTATTGAAATGTATATTTAACTTGTAGATATTTATTGTATAATTACTGTTACAATATAAACTTAATATCTACTCAAAAAAGGTTTTCTTGAAACTTGACAACGACTGTCAAATCATAATATCAAACATCAAGGCATCGTCGATGCGTTCTCTTTATCTATAGCTATGCTCTACAAAAGTGCATGGGCGTTCTGTCTTCAACAAAATGCAAAAATCAAACGCTAAAAATAGTAACAACATTTGAATATTTGGGAAGTATAGTAACAGAAGATGGAAAATAGGTGCAAAAATAACAAACAAAGCAAAAATAGATCAACAACAATATACTACTCTCTAAATAAAACAATTCTTGGACATAAAGATATAGATTTGAAAGTGAAAATTTTGGTTGTTTTGTTAACCTCCCTTTTGTTTAAAAATACCCCTTTTTTTCAATTGAACTATTTAGATGTGGATTGAATTCTATTATTCATATCTGAGTCCAAGTCGCCATTACTTTCCAGTATGTTTCCTAGGTATTTTAAGCTTTATGTAGTTTTCATAGTGTATCCATCTATAGTGATTTCTGTGTTTCCTGGATACTGTCATTATCTCGGTTTTATTAAAGTTGATTCTGATGTCGTATTCTTTGAGATATTTTTGTTCCAGTACGGTAGAGCGGATATAATTAAAACCTTCAAATCAATTTCTCCCTCTATATTTTTTTAATTATAAATAAAGTTTGAGTATTGCTGAAATTTCCCACGAACTGAACACCTTATACAGGGTGATTCATAAGTAATGGGCCAAATTGTAATTCTACGTTCAGAAGGCCAAAATAATAATATTTTCATTGACATTAATGGGTCTTAGTCTACTCCTTATTGAAGTACAGGATGTTAAAGCGAAAAAAATAAAATAGATTTTTGTTAATAGATCAGCTACTTTTCTACATAATGACTTGAAAATTGGGTATGAAGTAGTTTTTGTAAAGGTACACAAGAATGTGTGAGAGGATTTGAGTTAACTCGTAGATGTCGCCACATGCGCCATATGAATTAGATGAAATCAGCTACACATTTTTTATCGCTCATTATTTTACAACTTACTTATTGAATTTGGATAGCCCTATCATTTATGTAGAAAAAAAGCTATACTTCTTTGATCTTCAAAATATTAACGATTTTCGAGATATTTGAATTTTACTAATTCACTACACTACATTTCACGGTGGTCGACGTAGCATTAATCGGTTAAGACACAAGCTTGCCATGGAATGTTGATAGGGACAGTAACAACGTGTATAGTAAAGCTTTGACGTTTAATGAAGAGCTTGAAACATTTTATTGATAGGTAAACTGATTCATTCTTGTCCTAACATAAATAAAAATGCCGAGACATAATAACTTTTCAAACGAAGAAATGAGAGACATGTTATGCGTTTACGCACAAGAACGTTTTTCTGGGCAAGCAGCATTCAGAAGATATCGTGAAATGTACCCTTATAGAAGGCAGCCAAACCGGAAGATATTTCAAAATATTTATAATCGATTGGGTCAAACAGGTTCATTTCGTCCAAAATATCATACAGGGCGTCCTAAAATTATCACTCCGCGAAGATGAAATTTTGGTAAGAATTGCACAAAATTCTGAAATAAGCACTCGTCGATTGTCTACAGCTATTGGAATGAGCCAACCGTCCGTGATTAGGATTTTGCACAAGGAAAATTTATAACCCTATCATTTTGCAAAATTTACTTCCAAGAGATTATCGAATCAGAGTTCAATTTTGTCAGTGGCTAAAAGGAGAATTGAATAATAATCCAACATTCCCAAATAACATTCTTTTCACGGAAGAAGCAACCTTTACCAGAAGCTGAGTTTTTAATTGGCGAAATAGTCATGCCTGGGAAACCGAAAACCCTCGTTTAAAAAAAGGTAGACATTTCCAGCACGAGTTTAAAATAAATGTGTGGTGCGGTGTAATAGGCAATACATTACTGGGCCCAGTTGAATTGCCTTCTAATTA
Organism: Galerucella pusilla; assembly: GCA_910591695.1. Lineage (NCBI taxonomy): Eukaryota > Metazoa > Arthropoda > Insecta > Coleoptera > Chrysomelidae > Galerucella > Galerucella pusilla. The sequence continues at coordinate 33,564 of CAJUYI010001742.1, forward strand.
AAATGGAGAGTCCTATTTGAATTTTTTAAATAATGACTTAGTCGACCTCTTGGGAGATCTTCCATTACAACTAAGAAGAAATATGTGGTTCATGCAAGACGGTGCTCCTCCACATATTTAACTTGCTGTGCGCGAATACTGAATGAAACATTCCCTCACCGTTGGATTGGACGTTGTAGTGAATTTCAGTGGCCACCTCGCAGTCCCGAGTTTAATCCACTTGATTTTCATGTGTGGGGTTACATGAAATCAATGGTCTATGCTGAACCTATAAATACACGAGACGAGTTGTGGAATAGAATTCAAGATGCAGCCAATTCAATACGAAAAATCCTGCTACATTTTTTAAAGTCAGACAATCCTTAACCAAACGGTTAAATGCGTGTATACCTAAATACTGGTGGTGGCCATGTTGAAAACCTTTTTCAGTAGGTCATAATCAAGCTTAAATTTAATTCAACTTCGCACAACTTTAACAAGTAGGTTTTGATAAGAATTGTATAGTGGTCCTAGTTCAAGTCTGTTCTAATGATGTCTTCGTTATATTAACTGGCGTACAATAAATGTGTTTTATTACGTAATTTTTGTATGGTTTCATTTTAATATTATTACCCATTATCAATTACGGTTAGGTAAATGTCAACATTCCATGGCATGCTTTATGTCTCAACAGATTAATGCTACGTCGACCACCGTGAAATGTAGTGTAGTGAATTAGTAACATTCAAATATCTCGAAAATCGTTAATATTTTGGAGATCAAAGGCGTATAGCTTTTTTCTACAGAAATGATGGGGCTATCCAAATTAAATAGGTAAGTTGTAAAATAATGAGTGATAAAAAATTTGTAGCTGATTTCATCTAATTCATATGGCGCATGTGGCGACATCTACGAGTTAACTCAAATCCTCTCACACATTCTTGTTTATCCTTACAAAAACTAGTTCATACCCAATTTTCAAGTCATTATGTAGAAAAGTAGCTGATCTATTAACATAAATCTATTTTATTTTTTTCGCTTTAACATCCTGTACCTCAGTAAGGAGCAGACTAAGACCCATTATTGTTAATGAAAATATTATTATTTTGGCCTTCTGAACGTAGATTTACAGTTTTGCCCATTACTTATGAATCACCCTGTATACCTTATAGTAACTTTCTAATCCAAAAGTGAAGTGGCTTGAATATACCCGCAAGTTACTTGTCTAGAAAATCAATTTCTTTAGTTTCTTCAGGATGATTAATAGTTCTACATTCATTTTTGCACCTAAAATATCTTTAAAGTTATTGGGTAACATATTTTTTGTCTTGATATCGGGTACCTATTTGGAGCAGTTACATATACATAATATGTGTTTCAATGTTAATTATTCTGTGTTACATACAATGCAGGTTAGGTTGTCTTCTTTTGTTATTAAAAATGTATGATTCAGTTAGTGTGCCATAATCGGAGTCGATTGATTTTCATTTAGTGTTCTTCGTGTCCAGTTTTTTGTCGCCTCGGCTTCACATCGTGTGATCTCACGGTGCTTAGAGTTGGACACATCCCACTCATTAGAATGTATTTTGCCCACTATTGATAGTGTAAATTAGCAAGGGATGCTCATGGCTTCGAAGTTTTAAAAAGTTGAGGGACTAACCATATTATCAACTATACAGTAAATATCAACTTCATTCTCAATTTCTCCTGTTAATGCACTTCATTATTCGACATATCAACTGCTTGTACTGTATTTAAAAAGAAAAAGGTATTCACGACATCTTAGTGTGAATGTAGTTCCAACAGTTTTATTTGTAACTGATTGTACTTCTGTCAAAAGAAACGTCTACTCCACGAGACAGGATCAAAATACCGAGAAATTCCTTTGTATAGAAGAAGATTTATAGAGATTGACAAAAAGTTATTTTAAATTATTTCTAAAAATGTATCCTCCTTCTCGGTAAAGCGACGGTAATAAACCAATAAATAAATCTAATAATACCTTCAAGACCGACTGAGTGAGTGTGTGTGTATATATAGTGCGTTAACGCTGCTTCCTTCTTCGTGTAAATTTAGAAGAGCATACGTCAATTATATTATTCACTCTGCAGTATGAGGAAACCTTTTTGTATTATACAGGGTGTTTTATCACTAATTGGAAATATTTCAAATGTAAAATATCAAGCTAAAAAGATATGAAGATTTGACCAAGAACTCCTAGATAAAACTTGACTCCTGTCTGAGTTACAGGATGTTTTATTTCGAAATTTTAAAATAATTTGTAATTTAAGACTATTCCACTTATTATTGTTAAACTAGGCACCACCTGTGTGGAATTTGGGTATATTTAACCAGTCAATTTTCTCTAGCGTACAGCCTGAAAGTTCACATAAATATTATAGTAGGGTGTATAGTAAATAACCGGGTCCGCATCAGTAGACATACACGATGTCCGTCACTGTTCTCGGGGTGTTTAATGGTGTGGAGGGGGTGAAGAACCAACCCAGCGCGTCTCCAGGTGGGCCTCTGACAATGATCTATGTGAGGAAGAGGTTGTGGGGATTCATGGGGGCTCGTTGAGCATAATACCTCAACTGGCAGCCCTCAACCCTGCCGCGGACCAACTTCACCCATCCCAGCTGTAGTATCGTGGCTAAGGGACTGCACATAGGGTTTACGATGCCAGGTAAAACTTCAAGGTTACCTCGGAATCATCTGTTATATCCACGTTCCCTGGTCGTCTGTGGTAATGTCTCGCGGACCAGAGGGATGGAGGGGGGCTTGACTTGACTGTCCGGACCAAGAGGAAACAACCTCATCAAAAATCCTGAATCCTTTGGTGGGATGACCGGGCCTACAGGATGCGTGGTCGAACAGAAGATCGGCACCTACCGGTCATCACCTTAGGGAAATGGGCGAAACCCCATTGTAGGTAGCCTTACCTCCGCATGCGGGGCTCTGCGGAGGTGGACCAAGATTTCCCTTGCTACTCGTGATATCTATATGGATTCATCAAGTGATAAAAAAGAGGGAAGGGCTCAGGAGAAAGGGACCTCGGAGGAAACTCTAGAGATGGGTGACCTGTATAGGGCCCCTACGAAAGAGGCTCCTGGGAGGTGCCCTGAAACCGGGCCCCACGAAGAAGACGTTCAGATGATGGGAGCGGTGAGGGCCCAACGGAACGTGGTGCGGCTAGAATGGATTCCAGCCCACTCTGGTTTTGAAGGCAACGAGATGACGGATGCACTGGCTGCGGAAGAGGCGGCAGCTCCTTTCTGCGGCCCGGGCCCGACCCTGGGCCTAACAAAACAAAAAATACGCAAGGAGACGAAGAAGTGGCTGAGGAATCCGCACCTCGCTCATTGGAATGCTCTGCAGGGTCCTAGACAATCCAAATTTCTACTGGAGGGTTGGACTGATGGACACGCCAGAGCAGCCACTGAACTACCAAGGAGTAGGCTAAGGAAGATAGCAGGACTCCTAACAGGGCACTGCTGTATGAGGAACCACTTCCACAACATAGGAGTAGAGGAAAGTTCCCTATGTAGGGGTTGCGGCATGACTGACGAAACGTCAGTCCATGTTCTCATAGAGTGTCCACACTGGGCTGTACTACGCAGGCGAATCTTCGGAGTCCCTGTTATGGCTCCTGGAGACACAAGCAGACATCAATTGAAAAAGGTTGTGGCCTTTATTGAAGGGCTCGATTTCATGGATGTCTAGGTAGCAGGAATGGCACAATGTGCCCGCCATTGGCCTCAGTGCCGGAACCTTGGCTTGAGTTGTCCAGGACAAGGCTCGCCTGCACATTTAGTAGTAGTAGTAGTAGTAGTAGTAGTAGTAGTAGTAGTAGTAGTAATAGTAAATAACTTCTCACAATATTTTAGTTTATAAATCCCTCACTGTACAGTGAACATAATCACCAAATTTTTCAAGAACAACAACTTTCATTCGTTAGTTGGAATTGAACAAATTAAACTGTTGAACATACAGGATGGCCAAAAGGAATTGGATTGAAAAAATATAACGAAGAATGTAATAAGATACAGGGTATTCTATTTAAAGTAAGCATTTAAATTGTGTATGCTGGCAGCTAAGCTTAAGACTCTTTTTTGTATAATTCAAATTGATTCTCAATTTCTCCTGTTAATGCACTTCATTATCCGACATATCAACTGCTTGTACCGCATGTGACAAAAAATATTACTCCTTTAATATTTTTTTTGTAACATTCCACTTTGAAGCTTGAAAATCAACTGAAATCACTATAATAATTAATCATTTGATATAATAAAATATATCAATAATTCGTACTGTCGATTATCATAATGTCGGATAGTCAAGCAGCCTTTAAAGCACTGAGCTCTTGTGTAATCAGTTCCATAATTGTGCCTAGACAAACTCAATGAACTAGGCGAGAACAACATAGTCACCTTACTATGGATTCTAGGACACACTGGAATAGAAGGAAATGAAATAGCAGATGAACTAGCAAAGAGGGGGACTGAAATACCTTTCTGGGGGCCTGAACCCTTTTGCGGAATCAGCCCCAATGTAATATTGGAAGGAATGGGTAAAGCCGAATAGACAAGATTCTCCCCATTTTAAAAAGCATTGGTCATTTACGCACGCTTTTGGGTGTTACAATGAAAGTCTCATATTAAAAGCGTTGTTCAATTACGCACCCTTCTTAATGTATGTATAATGCATGATTTCACACATTTTTTTGGTTCGTAAATGCCTAATTTTAAAGGTGGTTGTAGATAAATAAAGTTAAAAAGTCATCGTAAAAGTTTTACTGAAAAATACCATCTAAAATTAATCTTCAGCCCCAAAAAATAAGAGTTTTTAGGAGCAAGGTATCTTTTACTGCTAACCAATAATCAAAAAGATGGAAGTTAGCAGCACTATAGTACACAATTTGGTGAAAAGGATAAAAACTCAATGAAAATAAGCTTTCTACCGGGATAGAACATGAAAAGTTAGGCATTATCTCTAATATCCATCTAAAGGAATTGTTGCTATGGGGTTTCGTCCTTTCCTGATTGTCACATGAACAGTCTATTGAGTTTAAAAAAAAACGTTAATGTACATCTTAGGGTAATTTTTAAAACTTATAAAAGCCGGTCAAACACAAAACCACCCTTGAAAATATGGCAACAATGAAAAAGCCGGAACTGTTGAGAGTTGTAAAAAGGGGTGAAGCTCAAGAACAACAATGTAGAATCAATCAAACTCAAATTAATAAGGGGTTTTTGTTGGAAGACGGTTAGTCGGCAGCGTCACCGGTAATTTCTGCTAAGATTGATGAGTGTCGATTTTCATTGATTTGCATTTAGTTTAAGGTTGAATTAATTTTTCACAGAAAAAATAATAAAGGCGTATTTGAAAGGAGTTTTAACAGTTGCAAAATTTTTTCCCATGTATTTGGAAGCGTTTTGTACAGGGTGTTCCAAATTGGTTGATTATGCAAACTTTATCGAAAATTAGAGAATATAGGAAAAAAGTGGTTGTCATCATATCTATTTTTTTTGTTAAGCAAGCCATGGTCCTATCAAATTGTTTTATTTCCGAGATCCAGGCGATTTTCCAAAATTGCCTCAAACCGCTATCTCAAATATTTTTTTCATCTTACTAGATATATAATTTATTCTTAGAGGGTTCAAGGTATGACACAAACATGTATTTTATATGTGATACCCTATATACGTTATTGTTCCAGGTTTGTTTTATCTCATCCAATTTTCTAGATAACTTGCAAAACCATCCAATTTGACAGTCTGAACATTTTGTACAAGGTGGTCTGTGAGAAATGGTCCAAGCTGGAATGGACGATGGTTGGGACCAAAATATTAAGATCTGACGCAACGTGAACTATTAAAATATAGTGGCAAAGGTGTGTGAATTGGAAGTGAAAGTTGTATATGTTAAAAAGGTGGGACTACCATATTCTTTCCTAAAATTAGCACTTACTTCGAAAGAAAAAAATTTAGCGCACATTCATGCCGCAAATGTGACCTGTCTGTAAAAAATACATCGGGTATCAAAATAAGATTTTCCATTCCTCTATTTTCCAATGTCTACGTTCTTGTACCAAAAAAAAGGTAGAACATGTCGCGGGACACACGGTAGGAACTTTAGTTCCTTTTCAGCAAAAATTATGTAATAGGTACATCTGACGTTATAGTTAAACAATTTGCATATTCCTCGGTGGTCGAGTGGTAAGCAAACCAGACTCTCACGCGGTAGACCAGGGTTCGATTTCCCGTGAAAAAGTCTTTTTTATTGTTAATTTTATTGTTAATAACGACAACAGGTAGACGTTTGAATATTTGGCAGAATATTCATTATTATAGATAATGGTACGGTACCCTCCATGAGGGAGTTCGACTGGCAACATCTACTTATAACAGCATCGTATATTAAAAAAGGCAAACCGTAGCATTATACAAATTGGACAGTGAAGAACTGTACGTTTACCACAAAAAAGTTAGTTGAAACATGAAATTGAATTGTTAAATTTTCAATTTGAAGTTATATTACAGTTTATAGAAATTTTTTAGATTTAGATTTTTTCTTGAGTGGGTCGTAGAAAAAATATGCTGTTCGACTCGTGTGGATTGTCCATATCGCTCTTGAACGATTGAACTTAAACTTCGTCCTCGTGCGATATGGCCATCATATCCACACTAGTTGCACAAACTACTATTTCTATCAAAATATGCCCTTTTACATTTAAAAACAACCTGCCAAATGTCAAATCAATTTATCCATCCATTTTAAAGTAATCGAATTGAAACATTCAAGTTTTCAAAATTTCAACACCCTGTATTCTGAAAAGTAAATGTGCTAGACCCCTCAATCCTCATATCATTTTGTCCAATTTTACGAGAGGAATCTACTTGCAAACGTTGTAATTACCCTTAACGTTCGAGATGCTTATACCATTTCTTGCGCGATCGTATTGAAATCAATTCCGAATGAAATAATTTAAATTTCTTCAAAATTAACAAAATGTCAAAAGTGACATTCATACTTCTCGATCAGTTTAAAATATATTTTGCATTTTGGTGAAATTGTTTATTTTATTCATTACTTTTCGACGTCTGAACGGTAAGTAAATCACTTACCGACGTGTTAAACTTAGAAACCAGTAAACACAACCTACCGATCTGACAACGGATGCTGTAAATAAACAAAAAAGACCAATCGCGCAAAAAAAATTATGGATTCATGTAGATCACTGGTACTGCGAATACCAGCTTTGCATAGAATTTTGATAAAACATCGGTGGTTCAGTGGTAGAATGCTCGCCTTCCACGTGGGCGGCCAGGGTTCGATTCCCGGCCGAAGCATATGACTCGCTGCTTCGTTAACGAAAGAGATGAGACTCAGGAGAGAGCACACGCACGCAAGCAAGGCACATAACGAAACAACTCAACATAACGTAACGTAACGTAACGGTCAGATCATTTGCATCGCGACTTCTGGTCGCTCAAACATAACCTGACGTAAAGAACTAAAATTCCAAAAATGTTTTTCGTTGTGTCAGATAGGGACCAAAAATTATTTTATCCATTTTATTGCTAGTTAATCTTGACAACGGTAGCTGGAACGCTACCGAAACGTCAAAATAAAAAATAAAAAACATTATTGTGGTTTGATTCCCAAGAGAATAAGAAAAAAGAATAAGTAATGCCACAATGAACTTACATAAGATATTTGTCCATTTATTGTTACAAAATATTTTTCACACCTCACCTCTACCACCCTCTATATTTTTTATCAATAATATTGTATTGAAACGAGTTGAATCAGATCGTAATCTTCAGAAACAGCATCTTCCACTTCACTTTGGACCATTATCAATTTTTATCTTCGTACATACACTGTCTCTCTGATGTCGTACAACTAGCTGAAAGAGTGAATAAGTTAACCCCTAAAAATCTTCCTCAAACACACGATCCCCAACATATTAATCCACCCCGTAAATACTCCGAACATCGTGTACTTAACGCGTGCACGGATTATGGAGGGGGTGTATTATTACTAGTTTTAAACGGGGATTGATCCATCCCTATTCATCGGATATTTTATATGCGGACAATTTTTTAGTTGATTCGTTTTATTTTTGAGATATGGATTTTTGTTATGAAAGCACTTTGACGGTTTAACAGACAGGATTAAAAATGTTGGTAGTCAATTTAACATAGGTACTAGCTATCTTTAGATCTACCAATACTCTGAGATATATGAAAAAGAAAGTGACTACAAGAATAACACATCTACTTTGGTCAGTGGTGGTTTTTTTTCTTCTTTTTTTTCGGGCCAAGATGGGAAACTCATGTTCGACTGGGTCCTCAACCAGTACCCAGACAGTGTTGGACTCATCCCCACTGAGATGCCTACCAACCAAACCCACCTCAAACTTGCCGTTCCTCCCGCCTTGGAATCACTACCCTAGCATACGTCAAGACGAGCGGCGGTCCCTCACACACTCTCCATCATCTTCTTCCCTCTATCACTCCTACCTCTCTCATGCCATAGCGAGTCCTTCTCTTACCCTAATCATGCTCTCTACCACGACACTTATCTCCATCCTTTCCTCCTCGCCCCTCAACATAATCTCCACCATATTTTCCCAATACACCGCCTCTCCCAGTTTATTCTCCAACTTCTTCAAAACTTCCCAATTCTTCCAACATCTAAACACATGTTCCACATCATCCTCCACTTCACATCTCTCGCACACTCCAGTTTCTCTTTTCCCAATCTTGTGGAGGTAACCCACTCTCGACCCATGCCCTGTGAGCACCTGCGTCAAGAAGTAGTTCACCTCTCCAAATTTCCGGTCCACCCAATTTCTCCTGCTCCCAATCGCTCCTTTTAGCGCGCCCTCATACTCAACCCACCTTCTCTCCATTTCCTCATCCATCTATTCCTGTACTTCTTCTCTGCTCGCACCCTTCCAGTGTTTATGTCTGGCTCTAGCCATCAAGTCTAATGGATAGGACCGTGACAGCATTGCTGCTGCCAGTCCACCCACTGTCCTGTACGCCTGCACCACCCTCAGAAGTATTCCTCTCTGCACCTGCAGGAGTGGTCTAACCCTCGCATTCACCCTGCTTTCTCACCCCACACTTCCGTGCCATACAGCATACTCTGCTCTACCGTCCTACCAATTATCCTTCTCTTCCATTCTCCCGGTCCTTTCACATTACCCATCAATCTTCCCAGCCACGCTGCCCTTACTTTTGCCTTCTGAGCAGCCTTCAACATATGGGTTTTGAAGGATAATTGGCTATCCAACCACACCTCCAGATACTTCACCGCTTCCTCCATCCGAATTTTCTTTCCCTTCACCATCACCCCCACCTCCCTTGCCTTGCTCCGCCCCTTCACCAGTAGCCCAACCGTATTATCCTCAGCCACTTACAGTCCACGCCGCTCTATCTTCTCCACAATCTTCCCACACATCCTCTCCGCCTTTCTTTCGATCTCCACCTCCACCTCTCCCTTTGCCGTACATACCAGACATACATCGTCCTCATACACCGTAATCTCACATCCCCCTTCACATACTATCCCACAAACTTCATCAAACACACACTTCCAAAGCGTCAGTCCCAGAAGCGAGCCCTGGGGCACTCCAATCTCCCATACCTTCTCCCCCTAGTGTCCACTATCGCACGCCCCGTCAGGTAGTCCTCTACTAGATTAACTAGCCCCTCCCCTACTCCGAGCTTTGTCAACGCGCTCAACACCGCTCGTTTACTGACACTGTTGAACGCGCTCCTCACGTCGAAGAACACAAGCAGGGTCAATTTCTTCTTCCCACCGTTACCCTGCCTAGCCCTTTGCACCAAGTCCACCACCCTGCCCAGCGCTGAGATGCATGACTTCCCTTCTACAAACCCATGTTGGTTTTCCCTAAAATCTCCATTCCTATCAACTTCCTCCTCAATCCTAACCTTTATTATCCCCTCATCAATTTACCCAATCCACACAGCAGGCTGAAGGGGCTGTAGTCCTGTAGTCAGTGGTGGTTGATGACCTCTTAAAGGAGCTCAAATGAAAGTATTTTGTGCTCTGGAATATGGTGACGATTTAGTGATAGTGTTTAAAGACAAACACGACGGTATTCTTGCTTCAAATCTTATGACTTGGTGTCTACCAGCATTTCCTAACAAAAATAAGGTACATATTTCATTAACTAGCATAAGAAAATACAAAATATGGCATGGATGGAATAACCCTCTCTTTCTCAAAAGATGTTAACTATCTAGGAGTCATTCTTGACAGACGATTCACGTGGAATGTATACTTCGCACACATTACCCCAAAAACTTACAACGGCTCCCTGGACGATCTAAGACCAAAACTGATTTACATGTCATATTTGGTTGTCAGATCAAGTACCTATTACATATGCTGCGATGGTTTGGTGGAACAGAACAACGCAACAAAGGGCGGAAACAGAGTTGCAGAAATTACATCAACTCGCCTGCAGGGAAATCACGGGGGGAATGAGATCATGCCCCTGCGCATCCTCAGGGGTAATTCTGGGGCTTCCTCCACCACATCCACGTATATGAAGAATCGCTTTGGAAAATGCATACAGGCTAACTCAGGCTAAATATTCGAAGCTCGGTGATCCAATGGAACATCCTGAGATACAAACTGCAACGGACTTTATGTCTGCAAAACAGGATTTCAAGCTCACGTTAGATGTTTTTATCAAGTGTGAGTTAACACAAAACAAAAATGCTCCTATTACGGGAGGTGCCCTCAGTTACTATACTGAGGGGTCAAAGGCGAACGGAGGAAATGCAATAGTTCCAATAGTCCCAATATCAATAAATAAACGGTCCTGGCAAACACTCCAACAATATTCTGAGCGTAACTATAAGGAATAGATTGTGCTCAAATGTGCCTCAAAAGAATACCTCAACAGATTTTTTGTGATTGATAGCTAGGCTGTTTGAAAGGCTCTGGAGTCTACAATTTTCGACAGTCTGGAACTGCAAACAACTTCTTAAGAAGCTGACTAAACACAACAAAGTAACTTTGTTATTGGTGCTATCAAATGAATAATTTTTCGTGAATGAGATTGCCAATTAGGAGACGAACTTTATGTAGCCTACTGAAAAAATAGTTTAGGACTGATCGGCAAGAAAGTTATCCCGACCTTTTGCTGAATAACACTCGGAGTCTGCGATGATGCAGATAGAACAGCGGGACTTGAGAAGTGAATGTCCGCCGAAGGTTTTAAATACCTGGATCAGGTCTACTAAGACCAAAAACCAAAATAATAGAATTTCTCCGAAGCCCGGATCTCTTGTACTGAAATAGATGTATATGGTATACACAAAAAATGTTATACACCGAGAAAAATATTTATTTGTGACAATCAAAATCTTAGATGTCTGCCATTCGATATACTATTACCGACTTGTATAATTTTTCACAGCCAGATCTTGAGGTTGATCCTATTCCCATAATTCGGTTCAAATAATCTTTGTTCTTTGCCCATGTCCCAATAATTATGAATCACTCCGTATATAATTCAAGAAATACATAATAATTGTATGTCCCCCTTGTACGTGAGACACTGTGTTAGCTCGATTTCCAGATTATATCCGGATATGTTTTATTAAGTTGAGATTGAATAACAAAAGAGGGGAAAATCTTTGTTACAATTCTGTGATTATAATCTTTTGATAGGCGCATTCAAGAAAATCGACATCCAAAAGGGAAATCCATATTGGGTATATCTTGATTCTGGGTCGCAGTGATTTTCCAATTTCGGATGTGTCAATCAATAGATTTATTTCTGTTGGTTGGTAGATAGGTAAGACGATGTTGTCGAGAATGAGGAAGACGAAAAATAAATTCGCCTCTCAGGGTTATTTCATTTCATATTATTTTTAACTTAAGGCGGAAAAAGAAAGGTATACCGCTCGGGACTAATTGGAACAGGGAATTGTTGGATATTTACTTAAAGGAATAAATAAATGTACCAACTTCCAGAGTAATAAGTGAATATATTGAAATGAAGCAAATTT